>CAUYRT010089451.1:0-82028 GCA_963574885.1 Lepilemur ruficaudatus
GTGTGTGTATATATATATATATATATATATATATATATCATTCTTCTAATTTCTTTTGGCTGGTTTTGAAATGATAGGTCAGTTTACATTTGTTTTGTGAGCATGTCTTTCTGGTGGATTTAATAATCTGTAGAGATATTATATTTCATCTTATATTCTCTCTCTCTTTTTAATAATGGCTTTGCCATAGAATTTGACTGTGAATCTTTTCTGTTGTTCACATTTTAAGAAAATTGAATGTGCCTATACTTTAGAAAGAAGAGATGGAAAATAACTTATTTTTTCCTAACTTCAAAGTTCTCTAATTTTCCCTTCTGCAGTTTTCTCAAAGTGATAAAAAATATATATGTACTAGTAGTGTCAGTCCATATATACAAATGGACGAGTGCTACCTCCTCTGCTTCTCTACCCTCTTTTATCTAAACTTTCTCTTTCCCTTGTCACTACTGTCGCTGTGCTCAATTTGGATTTTACTCCCACATAGTCTTCTCAGTGAGGGGCATTGTCTTAGAAGGAAGCTTCTTTCACACTAGAAGAAAAGATAGGGGGAAAGCTCCATAACATCGGACTGGGCAATGATTTTTTGGATGAAAACCCAAAGCACAGGCAACAAAAGTGAAAATAGACAAATGGAATTACATTGAACTAAAAATCTTCTGCACAGCCAAGGAAGCAATCAACAGAGTGAAGAGACAACCTACAGAATGGGACAGAATATTTGCAAACCATATATCTGATGGAGGGTTAACATTCAAAATCTGTAAGGAACTCAAACAACTCAATAGTAGGCAAACAAATAACCTGCTTAAGAAATGGGCAAAGGATCTAATAGACATTTATAAAAAGAAGAAGGAAGCTTTACTCTGTTAATGTCTAGTGTTTCTAGCACCCAAACTGTCCCAGTACATCAGTATCATTGCATCATTGTCATCTTGCTCTCACCCACAAATTCATCCCTGTAGAGCCCCTCTCTTGGTTCCAGCTACTGTTCTGAGATGGGTTCTCCATGCTTTTAGGTTCATAGCAAACAGTGAGTTGGTGATTTAGGTATTTTGTTGTTCACAGGGATGGCAGATGTTGTCCATGGATCTTGCCATTTCTTTCTTTCTTTCTTCATTCACTCATTCGTTCATTTATCCATAATATAATGGAATTTCAGAAGTAGTAACCCATACTCCCATGTAAAAACAAATTTAAAATTATAGTATTAATGTCAGTTCTTTTTGTATTTAGCCTTACTTTCCAATCAAAGCACTATTTTTTAATGTTACTTAGGCCATCATTTTACCCTCCATCCTTCAGTAAGGTTATATCACTTATTTGTAATACAGTTAGATTCATTTGCCACAATCTTCTTTCCATCCTAGGATTGCTGCACATCCTGGTTCATATTTTAAAATTTTATACATTCAAGTTTACTCTTTGTGATGTACAGTTCTATGAGTGTGGACAATGCATAAAGTCACATATCTACCACCCCAGTACCATTCACAACAGTGCCATCACACTAAAGATCCCCTTCTATGTCTCCTTTGTAATCAACTACTCCACCCTCCCCTCAGCCCTGGCAACCATTGAGCTGTTTTCCACCATTATAGTTTTGCCTTTTCCAGAATGTCATATGAATGGAATCTTTTTGCATGACTCAATAGCTCATTCATTTTCATTGAGGAATAGCATTTGATTGTATGGATATAGATAGCACTGTTTACTTTTTTCTTTTCTTTCTTTCTTTCATTCCTTTGTTTTTTTTTTTTGTTTGTTTGTTTGTTTTTTTTTAGAGACAAGGTCTCACTATATTGCTTGGGCTGGCCCAAAACTCCTAGGCTCAGGTGATCCTCCTGCTCCAGCCTCCTGAGTAGCTGGGACTACACTTGTACACCACTCTGCTCAGCTATTTTTCTACCCATTCATTTATTGAATGGTATCGTGGTTGCTTCCAGGTTTTTGGTAATTATGAATAAAGCTTCTATAAACATTTGTATGCATGTTTTTCTGTGAATATAAGTTTTTAGTTACCTAAATACCTAGGAGCATATCTGCTGCATCATATGCTACAGTGTATGTCTAGCTTTATAGAAACTACCGATTGTCTTCCACAATGGCTGTATCATTTTGCATACCCACTAGCAATGAGTGAGAGTTCTTGTTGCTTTGCATCCTTGACAGCATTTGGTATTGTCAGTTTCTTGGAGTTAGCCATTCTAATAAATGTATTTTTAGGAAAGCAATTCATAAACTCTTTGCTTTTTACAGAGTAGGTATACATTAAAAAAATCAATTAATAAATGATGTTAATTATATTAAAAGAATTTATGCCTAAGCAAAGTTAAAAGGTTTCCTCAATAGGGCTGATGATTAACTGAGGAAGTGTACGCTTTTACATGAAGAGCAATGTCTGGCACACAGGAGGCAGTTAATAAGTGATAATTTCCCTTCTTTCCATCATGTTTTTTTCCCAGAGAGTTTTGCATTCTCAAAAGGAAAAAGTTTCAGGACAGAGGAAAGAAGCTTTGATGGTGAACTCTCAGGCAACAATCACTGGAGAGAGGGTCATTTGTTTGGGATACATGGTCTTTACTACCTATTCCAGTTACCTCTAAGGTAGGGCCTCATGTCTGTGGAAGACATTCTGTCAGTCAAGTCCAAAGTCCTTCTCACTGTCTTTGCTTCTCAAAAAAATCTCTACTAGGAGGTAACTGAGGAAGACTAGAAGGCAGAGGGAGGGAAGAAGGGACTTTCTTTTTCTAGTGTGCCTGTTGTTCTGCTCATGTAGCCCTAACAACAGCAGCAGCAGCGGCAGCAGTTTATCCTGGTAGTAGCAGGTGGTTCCAGCCTCCTTTTGAGACTCCCAAGACCAGCCTCACTGTGCAATACCCTTCCCCAGATATTGCTCAAATTCCTGCATTTGCAAAACTTTTCTGAGTTCCTGAATTATCAGTAACAGCCAGTAGCACTGCCTCCTCAAAGGTCTGAGTTTTAGCTTTTGCGGCCTCTTCTCTGAGCACCTCTTCGCCTTTGTTTCCCCAGCCCTAGGGGTAATAGCTATTTCCTACCGTTATTGTCTCTCAATAAACTCAACATTCCTTTTCTGTTCTTTCAGCCTCCAGCATCCACATAATAAATTCCCTCTATTAAATTCTCTCTGGTGTAATATCTACCTAGCATGTTTTATATTTTTACTGATTTGTATTTAATACTTACATTCTGATATTTAGGGGGCTATTTTTTGGCTATTAAAACAATGCTGCAGTAAACACTTGTATCTGTCTCTGGATATGCATATGTGCACTGTCTCACCGGCTTCTGGTTGTGCATATGCCCTCATGTTGAGTGTGTGCCATTCCCTGTTCCTCAGCATTTCTTCTTTCTAGGAAAGCCATTGCCCTAAAAACATACTCTGGGACTAAATATTCCCTTACAGCAAGAGCCAAAGCAAGAGTCATTAATATTTTTTAATCCAGGTCTTTATTTTTCCTGTGCAAATATGAATGCAGTCATGACTAACAGTTAAGGCTTTTAAACTATATACATATTGAGAATAATTGCTAATTACATTTTGCTGATGATATAAGCTTGGATATATGACCTTTAATAGGCCATAAAAAAGTTAAAATGGTCAAGTGACCCACAATAAAAACAAGAAGAGACCCACATAAATCCAAAATACATACTTGGAAATGCAGCACCTTTTGCATGAACTACATTAAGCCCAATTGTGTAACATATGAGTTATAACATCAGACCACAGAGACCTCAAAGTTGTCAAAAAAAAGTGGGGCATTTTGTCTGATGAGAGGAGGAATTAAGAAGAAGGAGGAGGAGGCAGAGGCAGTGGAAGAAGAAGAGGAGGAAGAGAAGGAAAGAGAGAGAAAGACAGCAAGGAAGAAAGAAAAGAAAAGAAAAGGAAAGAAAAGGAAAGAAAAGAAAAGAAAGACAGATTCATTATTGGGTAATTTGCAACATGTATGTAAGTGAAGGATGAGATCAGAATTCAAAATCATAGAACTTAAAAATATAAATCTGTTATAAATTGTTAATGGAATTCTATTTACTGAGTTAAAAAGAAAACTAGTTTCTGCAATCTGCAAGCTTTCAGCTAGCTAAAAGCTGTGTCTCAGGATGTAATTCCAAGGGGGCTTGAGATTTCCTCTTCATGGGTGAAGGGGCAGTTTGCAAAGATACAGCCTAAGGGTCTCATCTCCTAAAGTTCCTAATTGTCAGCTTTTTCTGGCTTACGACATCATTTCTTCCTTCAACCTAAAAGACTCAGCTACTCTCCTTGAGCTAGAATAGGTTGCCCCCTGGCCCTGACTCCAGGGCGAGGGTAGAGGCTGTCTTTGAATCTCTTTGGCAAATGAGAAGGAGAGGATGTCTCTTCTCCTCACTGAGCTGCTCTTTTCTATGAAACAGATGCTGGTTTCATGGTCCCTGTGTGGCAGGGAGTCTAGATTTGCTTCACAGACTTGAAGTGACCTCCAATGGGGTGGTCTTCCTTCATCCCACAGAACTTCTATTTGCCATAGAACTATCAAAGGCCAGGGTTTCTAGGGTCCCAAAGGGCACATGAGGAGATAGCAGATTCAGAAACACGACCCCCAACTGCTTTGTACAAGGTTGAAACTGAGTCACTACTTTGTACCTTCAGCTTCCTGTTCTATATCTGTTATCACATGGAGATGGAGTGGGGTTGGGGAGGAAGAGGGTGGTGAAATATTCTTCCATGTATAAGAAAATTAGATTAAAAAGCCTAAAAACTCCTTGTGGAGTCCATAAAAAATAACTAGAGTCCTGTGTGCACACTTTCCTATCCTTGGATGGGGATACTTAGCACTTTACGTAGCCCTGCCTCCGGTAGTGTTTCCTGTGGACCTCACAATAACCTGGCACGTTCTAGGTGATTCCTCAAGGAATCTCTCCTGCAGGAGAACCAAGGCTCTCTCCTGCAGCCACACAGCTTTCAAAGGCTGAGTAAACCCGGAATTAACCCTGGACAATTTCCATGCCACCCAGCTGTGGCCACATAGCATCATACTGATAGCTGACCCTGTGAATCAGGAGACAGATACTGCATTTTCACTGCTGTTTGTCCTCTGTTTTGGTCACCTCCGCAGGAGCCTCCCCGTCAGATGGGAGGCCGCTTCCACAGCTCTTCACCTGGCTCTCCAGCTGGCTCAGACGCTGCTTCACCTTCATCTGGGTGGCACTGTACTCAGCCAGGAGCCGTGCAAACCTGGTCTGCAGGGTGTCCAGGGAGGACTCTAGGTGCTCCACCTTCTCCTCGATGTCCTTGGGGTCTGCCCCAGCCTTGGCCACCTCCTCATCAATCAGGTTGTCCTTCATCAGGATCTGCCGTCCTTTCTCCTCCAGGGCCTTCTTAGCTTCGGGGTATTCAGTGAGGGCCTCCATGAGGTCATCCTTCGAAAGGCAGAAGAGATCCGAGTAGCCAATGCTCCTGATGTTGGCCGTCCTGCGGTTCCCTGACTTACTCCCTTTGATGTTTAAGATGCTGATTTCCCCAAAGTAACTGCCATCACTCAGGACCACGAACTGAGTGATCCCATCATCGGCCACCACAGCCAGCTTGCCCTCCTTGATGATGTACATCTCCTTCCCAATGTCTCCCTTCTTGCAGATATAATCCCCAGGGCTGAACACGGTGGGCCGCAGCTTCAGCACCAGCTCTACCAGCAGCCCCGCCTCGCAGTCCTGGAAGATGCGAACCTTCTTCAGAGTGTCCAGGTGCACGTTGATGGCGATCTCAGCCTTCAGCTTGTCTGGGAGGCTCTTGAGAACCTCCTTCTCATCCACTGTCTTCCTGTTGGCCCACAGGTAGTCAAACCACCGGATAACCCGTGTCTCCAAGTCCTTGGTCACCTTGCGGAACTGCATGTACTGCTTGATGGAGTCAATCTTGGCCTGGAACTCTGCCCGTGAAGCATTCATGTTCGAGATCATGGAGCCCACATTGCCCACAATGGTGGCAAAAATCAGAACTCCCACCAAGAAGTCTACAACCACAAAGAGATACTCTTCATCTTTCACGGGAGGTGGGGTCTCACCAATGGTGGTCAAGGTCAAGGTGGACCAATAGAGACTGTAAATATACTTCCTGGAGAGGCGCCCATACTCTGGGATTGAGACGTTTGGGTAGACCCAGGAGTCTGTCCCAAAACCAATAAACTTGGAAATGGCAAAGTAGATGCAAGCATTCCAGTGGATGATGATGAGGATGTACAGGACCAAGTTCCCAATCCTGAACACATTGGGATAGTTGGTCCTTGTCTCTGTGCGGTCAAAGAATTCAAAGAGCCGGGAAATCTTCAGTAGGCGGTTGAACCTCAGTTCTGGGTAGTTCATGCCCAGCTTTAAGTATGCCAGGTCCGTGGGGACCAGGGACAACACATCCAACTTGAAGTGCAAGGTCTTTGTATAATGCTTCCACAGCCTCCCAACGTCCCTGACCACTAAGCCTTGCTCAAGGAAACCTAAAGAAGAAGATGGAGGTCACTTGGGCATCAGAGAGGCTAATTTTTTTTGACCATGGTCCTGTGAACTAATATAAAATCCTAAGCTCCCTGCTGACTGAACCGACCCCCTCTTGGCCAAGGGGACCCCAGAGAAACCTTAAAATTGTGTTCCTAGCCATGATGGGATAGGTCAGACATGCATCATTATACCCTCTCCCTTGCTAATGGCAATCAAGCTATATTCCTAAGGGCTAAACAGAAACCAATCTCGTGATCCAGACCAGCATTCTTTTCTGGTAAGAGACCACCAACCACAAGGTGAGTCTAACCAGTCTACAGAGCATGACCAGAGAAGAGTTTTGTGTCCTGGCTTTACCTCTTTGGCAGAGGAGGACCCCATTTCTGAACGTGGACCCCATAAAAGGGGATAAAGCTCAATGGTGCAGGTGCATGTTTCTCCTTTCATAAATATTCACGACTCCTCCTATGGCTTGTTAAATATGTATATTTCGCCATCCTGCTCAGTATAAATTCCTGTTCCCATTGTCCCTGCCTCGAAGCATGTGTTCCCAGCATCTGGCTGGGGCTCTGCTCTCCAGTCTGTTGGAATGGCCACCGCAGGCTGCAACCCTTTAGGAGAAATAAAGCTCTTCTTTCCAAATTATAAGCTTCATTAGCTCTTCAGTTAATGTAAAGACATTTTACATGTCCACGTAAAGACATTTTACATCATGATTACAAAATAGGTAGTGACACTGATAGAAATAATACCAAAACCAACATTTACCATTACTACAGGAAATGCACTCTGATATTTTCTGTTCTATGATGTTCTAATCTATTAGGTCAATTGGGTAAATTTGAATATGGATTGGGTATTGATGATAGCAAGAAATGATTATTAAAATTTAATAGATAAATGGAAATTATATACATCTCTCAAAAATGGTCCTTTAAAATTAGAGATATGTGCTGAAGTGCTTAGTGCCTGGGATTTGCTTTAAAACATTTCAGCCAAGAAAAGGGAGTAGTAGGAGGATAGATGAAACCAGATGGGTAAAATGCTGTTAACCGTTGAAGCTGGGTAAGGGCACATGAGACTCAATACTATTCTCTCTGTTTTTCTGTATGTTTCAAAATGTTAGTAATAAAAATTTTAAAAATGCAGGGCATAGCCTACCAAATTCATCTCACTAGTCACTAATGGGCACAACGTGCCTTTCCACAACACTGAGCAGGAATGTGGTTCTCCTTCTTGGTCGCACGTTACTATCACCCAGGGGGCTTTTAAAACTACGAAGTCTAGGATCCACCCCCAAAGACTCAGACTGGTCTGGAAGGGGACTGGACACTGGGGGTGATGGGCGTCATATCTGCTGAAATCAGTCAAGTAGGCCGTGCCCTACATTCTTTTTATTTATTTTTTTTCACATTTTCAGACAGGCACAACAGTGGAGAGAATACTATAATGAATGTTTTTTTTCAATTTTGGTGAGCATCAGAAGTACCTGAGGGCTCTGTGAAACAGAGTGCCTGCTGGGCCATCCCCAGAGCTGGTCTGGGAGCTTCTCCCAAGTTCCAGCAGAGGCTGCTGCTGCTGGTCCAGGCCACACTTAGAGGCTAGACAGAGGGCAGGACTGCCCCCCTCTGTTATCATTGAAAATCAGTTTTCTGTCATATACAAGGGACACCTGGCCTCCAGCCCCGTTCCTCACAGCATTCTTTTGTTACTCGTGAGTTTATTGAGTGTCTAGATCCTTAGTATCCCTCCTTGTGCCTGGGGTCTCCTTGTTGCTTCTTTAAGATGTCTTCTCTCAATTCTGGTGAGTTTTCTCTGTGGGGTAGCTATGATTCCTGGCCACTTGGTTTCTGTTTCTCCCTCTCCTCCAGCCTCCTGCTGAATCTTGGGTTGACAAGCACAGTACCCAAGCACAAAAAGGGGTGAGGTAGATGTCTGAGTGAGGGCATGTTGGCCCACTGAAGCTTGGCTGAGACAAGGGACAGTCAGCCCAATGGGCCACTCGTGGAGCTCTGGTGTCTACACAGGTTAATGTGACCGTGGCAGACGGGAAGACTGCCAGGGCTGGCTGGGTCACTCATGCAACCCTCAAACTGTGCATTCAGGTCTTCTAAGTTATGATGCTGGGCACCAGTGTGGAAGCAATTGGGTGGCCAGCCTGGCACGGCCGGGTAGTGACCATGGACTTTGGGTAAACACTCAGCATCTCTGGCCTAGGTTTATAAATCAGCAGGATGGAAATAAAATCATGCCTGCGCTTTCTGTCTCAAGCAGCTGTTCTAATGAGAAAGCAGGATGTGCTTGAAATGCTTTGCACATCGGACCACACCAAGGCTGGTTGCTGTGAGCCAGTAGTGTCTACATTGACAACTATGCACAGTTTTAAGTTCAAAAATCTTGGAAAAGACAAACAGGACCTCCCCTAGTTTAGATGATGTCTATGGGCAAATTAGAAAAAGGTGCCCAATGGCACACAGCTTGGAGCCTATGGTGCGGGTGGGTGTCATTCCCTAACCCCAACCAGAGGTGATTTGAAGGAAGTCATACCTGCCTAGGCCTGGTTTTAGATTTTAGTTCCCCACATATTGAAAGTCCTCTGAAAGCCACAGAGTAACATGTCCTGCATCCCCTGAACATCTGAGAAGATAAACTCCAAGACTGACCAAGCTCTCCCACCCACTCCCTCGGATGTTGGGTAGTCAGAGCTAGAGAGGTCTTTGAAATCACAGTTTGGCCTTCTTATTTCACAGGTGATACAAACAGGGCCCAGAGAGACAGCTTGCCTTGCTCGAGGTCACACAACTCATGGGGAGAACAGAGCCCAGGTGTGCTGATCCGTGCTCAGGGTCCTATCCAAGGGTTTGGTGTAGAGGGCTTGAGGCAGCACCACCCACTCTCACCGCTGGAAGTCCCCAGACCTGTCGGCCTCTCATGGTCTAAGGTAGGTAATGTTCAACCTACCTTGGATCTCCCTGAACACTCCCGTGGTCTCCACAGTACCCCTTCTGAGGGTATACGGCCTGGACCAGAGAAGTCCCCGGGCCTGGGGCACACTCACCTGTCCGGGCTCGTACCAGCACATCCAAGCCATAGATGACATCTGATGTGTAGTCCAGGACCAGCCACATCATCAGGTACTCGGACTGAAGCTCATCAAAACAGGCCCTAAACAAGCCAAGCATGAGACAAATGGTTGTGTGTTGCGTGTCTGGAGCAAGGGTCACCTGTGTGTGGGCACCGGTTCTGTGCTACAAACATGGGATCATTTCCTCTGGGTGCGGCCCTACCTCCGGTGTGACTACACAAGCACAATCACCCCAGCTTCTGACCAGGAGGTCCAGGCTCTGGGAAGCTTTTCTGTCCCATGGTCACAGAGCTCCTGGGAAGAAAAGCTGGGATTGACCCCAAAGAGCCACCCTGTTCCTCTCAGCAGAGAGCTGAACCCCAGGAAGTGCAGTTTCCCAGGCCTCACGGGAAAAGTCAGGTAAGGGGCTAAGGCTTTGTCCTTTCTAGGGTCAAATGCCAACAAAAATAGGAGAATTTCTGAGAGATTAACAATTGAACAGGCCAGTAACTATGTTCGACCTTCTCGATCTTTATGCGCACACAGACAGCACCCCCAGACTCCCCTGCTAGCCTCAGGAGAGCAGCAGCCTACCCCGCAGCCCACCCCGTAGCCCACCCCACAGCCCACCCTGCAGCCCATCCTGCAGCCTGCTCAGCAACTCCAGAGTCCCCTGCCTGGCGTCCCCTGCCTCCCCAGGGCCCGGCTCCCCTCAGAGAACAGCAGCTTGCCTGTGTACCCCATTCTGATCACTTGCCAAGACAGGGCCCAAGTTCTCGCCTTTTCCACCTGATTCGCAAACCTTCAGACGAGCAGGAGACCATCCTTTGCTCAGATCATCCCGAAAGCCTCTGCTCACGCTCAGATGGCATCAGGTCTCCTCTGCATCCCTGTCGTGCAGAGTCATCAGGAATGTCCCATAACTTGGCGCATAGCCTCACAGAGCAGTGGCTCTGTCTTGCAGGCTTGCTCAGGAACACCCCGAAGCCCACTGTCTACTCTCATAAAGGTAGGACTTGCCCTTGCGTCATTTTGTGTGCTGGCTCGGGAGAGCCCCACAGCCCCTGCTAACTCTCAGAAGGGCGGTGACCTGCCTCTGCACACCTGTCCTGCAGGCCTGCTTAGGAAAGGCCCTGAGAGAGTAGTCACTCACCCCTCCCCCTGGCTCTGCAGCTTGCAGCCTGCAGACTTGCTCAGAAATGCCTCAAAGCCCACCTGTAATCCTAGCACTCTGGGAGGCAGAGGCAGGCAGATGGTTCAAGGTCAGGAGTTCGAAACCAGCCTGAGCAAGAGCGAGACCCTGTCTCTACTAAAAATAGAAAGAAATTAATTGGCCAACTAAAATATATAGAAAAAATTAGCCGGGCATGGTGACGCATGCCTGTAGTCCCAGCTACTTGGGAGGCTGAGGCCGAAGGATCGCTTGAGCCCAGGAGTTTGAGGTTGCTGTGAGCTAGGCTGACACCACAGCACTCTAGCCTGGGTGACTGAGCGAGACTCTGTCTCAAAAAAAAAAAAAGAAAAAAAAAGAAAAAGAAATGCCCCAAAGCCCTGCCTGCCCCCAGAGCAGCGGCAGCTCGCCTGCATCCTTGCCTGGCAACAAGTCCAGGATGCTCCAAAGCCTCGTTTGCCCTCAGAAGACCTTGCTCCCTGCGGTATCCCCACCCTGTAGGCCTGCTTGGGAAAGCCCAAGCCCCTGGCTTCCCCTCAGAGGAGCAGCATCTCGCCCCTGCATCCGCAAACAACACCCTCCTAGGAGAGGCCCTCAACACCCCTCCTGCTTACTGGAAGAGGAGCAGCTCTCCTCCTCTAGGCTTCCTCCTATAACTGGCTCAAGGAGGCCCCTAAATGCCAGAACACTCGCTGTCCATGTCAAGCTCAGTTCCCCACCAGAGCACCTGATGGTCCTCTTTGAGAACCTCTTATTTTTATGGATGGAGAAACTGAGGCACAACAGCTAAAGGTGTCTGTGAGGAGACCAGAACTCAGGCCTCCTGAGTGAGAATCAGAACTCTGTGTCTGGAGCCAAGTGCCCTTGTTCCCTCCCCGATACCTGCACACGAGCAGACACCAGTTGTAGAAGACCGGCAGGGCGATGACAGTCAGCCAGCGGTAGTACACATTGCTGGAGGGGTCCACCACGACCGGGTCCTGCATCTTCCTGGAGATGCAACACACACAAGCACTGCAGCTTTGGAGGAGTGTAGAGACCTGGGTTAATGCAGAGACCCTAGGGCACTTTAGTCTGAAGCTCAAGAAGTGCCTCTCAGCAGGGTCCTCTTAGCCTCAGAGGGTCACGTGGGGTGTCCCTGTGTGGGACGACAGGTTGGGAAGTGGGGCTGGCCATGGAGGTCCTTCCCTGCCAGTTCAGCTCCCTAGGAAGCCACGGTGCATACAGGATCATGGTGATGACATCCCCACATGCCATGGCAACACCCATGCCCTTCAGGATGTTGGGGATGAAAACACAGAATGGCAATATCACTGAGGTCAGCTGAGGTCTGGGGGAGCTCTGTGAACAGGCCCACTCACACCCCCTCCAGGGCTGGGGCCTGGAAATATGCATTTAAACACTGTGCAGGCTGCCCCATTGGTTCTGGGGCAGCTCCTCTCTGGACTGAATTTGGGAGCTCTGGAGTATTCCCTTGGGAACCCTCTCCACACCCTCACTGCATTTGTACCCATGTCTCAAAGGCTCCATTCCAAGAACTTGGATCCTGCCTCTCCATGAAAAACCATGGCCCTGGGAATAATCCAGGTTATGTGGGCCAACACTGAATGAAAGACATTGCTCAGAGTGCTTAGCTTTTATTTTTAGGATTTTCTACGGATTTGAGTTTACAGGCAGTACCAGAGACTTTTCCTTTTCTTGGGGTCCATGTGTCCCCCCACCATCATTCCATATGCCCTACATGCTGGCCCAGGCCTGCAGAGCTGCTTCTGTGCCCCAGAGGAGGCCCTGGTGACCTCCTGCATCGGCCTGGACTCAGCAAGTGCAAGATCAATGACTCATTGTCAGGGCTATGGAATGTCCCCGACCATTCTCATTGTCTTTGGGTTTGGATGCAGGTTTGTGAATATAGTGTCTTCTAGTGCCCCAAAGAAGCCCTTGGCTTATCCTGACTGTGCAACCCACTTGCCTGGGCAAACAAAATGCTTGGGGTGGGCACATGAGCAGGTTCACAGGGACAGCCCCTAGCTGCTCACCCAAGGCTGCAGACAAACAACCCTCTTTAATGGGAAGCCCCTTTGGGTTCCCAGAGCTGGGAGAGGTCTTGGCCTGCAGAACAAGACCTCACATGGTCTCAGGAAGCCTGGTCTCCATCCTGGAAGGAGCTTCTTTCCCCCTAGGGTGATGCTAACTGAAGCATTGCTCCAAGATACCCAGTCTTGGACCCCATGGGGAGAGGGCTGGCCTGCTGTGACCATTGGATCTGCTCTTCAGAGGCAGCTTCTCTCAGTGTTTTAGACAGTCCTTTCTCTATTCTTCCTTTTTCTCTTGCTCCTCCTTTTTTGCCTTGTCATTGGCTGATGCAGGGTGGCATTCAACAGACTTCATATACCAAGGACATTACCACAGTAGAAAGGGAAGGCGGCAGTGGCATGAGAGAGGACATGGCATAGGAAATGGATATTTGCAGTGCACTGGGATGAAATGAGGCTGTTCATTACCATTATTATTATTATTGTTCCTGAAGGGTGAGGTAAACTACCCCATCAAAGTATATGTTGCCATATTAGTGGTTCAGTTAATGTTCTATAATTTCTGACCTATTTTTGTGAATTCCTGGGAGGTCATAAACAACCTGAGACTAGAGACATTTTTGAGGTCATGGAAAATAAACCTAAATCCACATATTAAGGGTAGAAAAGTCGCTCAGAGTTTTGGAAGTCACATGCCAAGCCCCTGGTTCTGAAGCAAAAGGTGTGGTCTGTCTGCTTCTCTCAAAATCTGTCTCTGGACCAAGTGAAAACCCGGGCCTGGGGAAAGCCAGCCAGCAGAAGGGAAGCATAATCCAAATAGGCAGGTTTGTGTCGCATGTTGTGGCAAATCTCAGCATTGTTCGAAGCTTGCGGCGCAGCCAGGTGGGACGTGTATTCAGCCGTGCTGGGCTGCAAGGCAGTTCTGCCTGTGTGTGCAGGACCTGCTGGTGCAGGTGTCTCCTCAACCCATGGCTTTATTCTGCTTCTTCTTCTTTAGTGTGTGTGTTTTTAAGGGTTAGGTACTCTTATAAAGTTACCTAATGAATAGTTGTAATAGTTTTGCAAGGCAGGATGCAATGCTCCATGGAACGATTGAGGAAACTAAAGCAAAAGGTTAAGGCCTTGCCTGCTGAAGGGGCACCCTTGGAACCACCTTTGGGCCCCTCTGACTCTGCTCTTCCACAGTCTGGAGGAAGGCATGGGGTGAGATATAAACGTCTGCTAATTAAACACCTATTGAAAAAGACCAGTCCACTTTTACCTAGCACTTCTTAAGGAAATAATCAAGGATACGTACAAGCGTGCGTATAGAGAAATAATCACTACCATTGTTCATAATAGTCGAAAAGCATAAGCAGTCTAATCATGTAACAGTAGGAGATTCATTATCAACGATGAAATTCTACAAAGTCAATTAAAATGAAGTTGTGAGCCAGGTGTCATGGCGCGTGCCTGTAATCCCAGCTACTCATGAGACTGAGGCAAGAGAATCGCTTTGAGCCCAGGAGTTTGAGGCCAGCCTGGGAAATATAGTGAGACCCCATCTCAAAACAAAACAAAACAAAAATAAAAATAAAAAATGATGCTGTCAAAGAATAGTTGGTGACATGGGAAAATTGTTCTTAATATTTTGCTAAGTTAAAAAGCAGACTGCAAGAATTCATAATAACAGCTGTATTAGTTTTCTATTTCTGCCAGAGCAAATCATCACAAACTTAGTGTCTCAAAAGAACACAAGCTTATCATCTTGCAGATCTGTAGGTCGGAAGTCCACTACGGGTTTCACCAGACTAAAATCAAGGTGTCCCACAGGTGTCACCAGACTAAAATCAAGGTGTCTAGAAAGGAACCTCTACGATCCTTTCTAGAGATTCTAGGGGAGCATCTGCTTCCTGCTCATTTGGATTGTTGGCAGAACTCAGTTTCTTGGAGCTGTAGGACCCAAGTCCCTGTTTTCTTGCTGACCATAAATGAAGGGCAATTCCCAGCTTTTACAGGCTGCTGCTTCCCAAGCCCCTCTTCCTCCAACTGCAAAGCCAGCAACCATGGGTCGAGTCCCTCTCACAAGGCGACTCTCTCCTCTTCGTCCATCTCATCTCTCTGACCCACTCTCTAACCTCCTTCTTCTACTTTTAAGGACTCATGTGTTACATTGTGCCCACCCTGATAATCTAGGATAATCTCCCCATCTCAAGGACCTTAAATTTAATCACATCTGCAAAGTCCCCCTTGCCATACAAGACAATCTATTTACAGGTTCCAGGGTTTAGGATGGTAGACATCTTTATGGGGGGGGGCTATTCCACCAACCACACTAGTTAATATTTATTGAGTGCCTACTATGTACTAGCCAGTGCTCAAAGCACTTTATATATATTAACACATTTAGTTTTCACATCCCCCAGAAAATAACACCATTATAGACCCTGTTTTATAAGCCAGGAAACTGACACAAGTCAGATAACTTGCCCGAGGTCACAAAACTCTTAGGGGACTAAATTGGGATACAAATGCTCTTAACAAGTATATATATTAAATATATTGCGTCTATCTAGCTACACAATATGTATGCCTAGAAAAAAGTTGGAGGCATATTTGCCAACACATTAAGAGGGGTTATCTCTGGTAGTGGAATTCCACTGTTAACATGAAATACACTTTTTGTATGTGTAGGCGCACAGGTGATTTTCTTGTTTTCCGAGTTTTTAGCACCGAGTATTTCAATAAAGCGGAAAAGAATAAAAGGTTATTAAAATTGTGAAATGAGAAGAGCAAGGACGGTTACCTATCCTCTGTCTTCTTGAATCAATTGTAATATGAACCCTGGAGTCTTTTCTGCTACTGGAGAATTAATGTCAACGAACCAGCAGAGGGCGCTGCCCACAAGCTTATCGGGCGTGCTTAGCCCTGCGAGGAGTTTAATTACACCAGGCTCAAATTGCCTTGTCCAGGATTTGTGGCCCTGGGTTATAGACCTTGGCCTTTCCTCTGACTACCACGCTGTGAGGTCCTAGGAAAGCACCATCCAGTCATGTCCCTGAGTCCACCCAGCACTGTCCCAAAAGAACTTGCACAGAGTTGCAAAACGATGCTGATTTTGGCTGGGAACAGTTTGATGGGGGAGGAAAAAATTATTCAGAATCCATGGGGCTAAGGGAAAATGCCAGAACTGTGCTGGAAGAGTGGAGGAAAGTCATTCATAAAGAGTTATTTTTCTGTGCCCAGGTGTCCTCATTTTGGAATAGTTCCCAATTTTGTACCTTAGTCCTTGGCTTCAGTGTGGATCCATGAAGACAGCCCTGTATATGAAAAGACTTAAAAGCCTCATGCAGCCAACACTGTCCAACCCCGTCCTTGCCCACACCACAGCCGCAGGACACAGGAGCCCAGAGACTCACAAGATCTCTGTCCACGGTTCCCAGTGCCTTGAGGCTTTCCCTGCCCAAGAGACTCAACGCTAGGCTTTTTTTTTTTTTTTTTGAGACAGAGTCTCACTCTGTTGCCCGGGCTGTAGAGTGCCGTGGCATCAGCCTAGCTCACAGCAACCTCAAACTCCTGGGCTCAAGCGATCCTTCTGCCTTAGCCTCTTGAGTAGCTGGGACTATAGGCATGCGCCACCATGCCCGGCTAATTTTTTACACATATTTTTAGTTGGCCAATTAATTTCTTTCTATTTATAGTAGAGATGGGGTCTTGTTCTTGCTCAGGCTGGTCTTGAACTCCTGACCTTGAGCGATCCACCCGCCTCGGCCTCCCAGTGTGCTAGGATTACAGGCGTGAGCCACCGCGCCCAGCCTTAATACTAGGCTTTTAAAGGTGTTTAATCTCAGGTCTGACTTTAAATCAAGCACATATCACAATAGCTATTCCTTCATAGATGACATCATTTCATTTTTCTTGATTGCTGGCATTTCGGTCTCTGGATTTGATGTCCAAATTTATGCAAACAAAATACATGATTCCTTCATGGAGAGAAACAGAAAAAAGTTCTACCCAAGGAACAAAGAAGGAAATAACAACAAAAACCCTTGCCACATTTCTCTATCAATTGTAAGTCAAGAAATTGGCATTTCTTGCTGATATTGATGCTTTTTCTCTAACCTCCAACTAAGACCTCCAATCCCAGTATTCCATAAAGTGGTGAGAATGGAGAATTGTGTGCACACGACACACATGTGTTAATGCACATGTGCAGTCTCACACACATGCCACACACTCCCCGGGCTCTTGGGTGGCATTTGCAAAAATCACACATCAAACTAATCTTGGAGCTCAGCATCTGGTGACAGAACGTAGTTACAGCAAGTCATCCTTTCAAGAGGCTGTTCGCTGCAAATATTTAAATTTCCTCTTTTCACTGCCCTCAAAATTGGCCTGAATTGGCCTTAAGAATTGTCATTTCAATGGCACACAGAAGCTTGAGGTTGTAGAATGAAAAAAATGTGTTCCATCATCAAGGAACATATCCATTGCTCTGTAAAGGAACCCAGTTTTATATCCTCAAATATATAGTGATGTAGAATGTTCAAGTTCAAAGCGTTTATCTGATCCAACCTCTTCGTTTATAGATGAGACAAATGAGAGAAAGAGATAAAATGACTTCCCCAAAGAAGTCACACAGACCTCGTCCCTTCTCCCCCATCTGGCCACAGGGATGGATTTCCAAAGGAAGGAGCAGGATTCTACAATGGCCTACTGGTGTTTTTCGAGGGGGGAGCCGGGGCACTTAAGGAGTGAGGCAAAGCTGGGGCTTCTACGGGAAGGAGGGTGGCCCCCGGCACTGGGAGGCGGGGCTCTGCTGGGAGCCGGGTACTTACTCCTCCTCCGAGTTGTTGCTGGCGTTGGCATTGTGTTTGGCCAGGGGCCAGGCACTGCAGGGAGGCAGAGAGAACAGCATGGCAATCTGAGCTCAGCTTCCATGACATGGGACCATCTCTCCCCAGGTGATTATTTGGGTACCCCTAGCCCCTTTTCCTGGGCCCTCTGCTCACAACTTGAAGAACACAGGGTTTTGTTTTTGTCAAGGCCAGAAATTTTTTGTGACTAGTTAGCTCTGGTAAAAGCCTTGGGGGAAGAGAGGATGAACAGGAGGCTTCTGAGTAAATGAGGATTAACCGTTTGAATCCCATCCAGCTGCCCGGCCTCAGATTCCATTCGTTTTCATTCCGTTTTGCTCTATGTGGGGCAGGGTGCCAGGCACTACACAGGGCCCAGAAACGGACCTAATGTGGCCTCTGGGTGTGTCCATGCCTCTCAGGGGAAGGTCTCACGCCTTCTGCACGAGGGTAGACACATCCTGCAGCAGCAACTTGCTACCGTCATCTGCAAAGGCTCTCAAAGGGTGCTCTCCCTCGAAAGTTTAACCACAGTAACCTCTTCCAATCAGCAGTGCCAAAAATTGACCAGGGACAGAATTGTCTCAGCTTTTAGTCTATCTGACCGGCACCCGGCCAAAATCTTATAACTGTAGGGCCTGCCATCCATAATCTGTGTGAGAATCTAGTAGATGGTAGGGTTGGCTTGGCACAAACGGAATGTTTATTTAAAGTTGAATTTTGCATACTTCACGGTGCCCTATAGGAAAAGGTCTATCTCCAAGTGCTCAATTGTCAGTACAAGTTTGACATGGCTGGTTTTATTAAGAAAGCCAGTTGGCCTCCTAGAGCTGGAGGGCAGCTTACCTGTACGTGGTCACTGCAGACCACAGGGACTGGAGCCCGTGGCCAGTGACACCCCTGCCTGGCTCTCAGGGTATCTCTTCTATGATGCTGGATATGCAGCCAAATGCCATTTTGGCTATTTCTGCTTCTCTGCCAGTCTTCCCCACCCTGTCTAAGATGTGGCTGTAACTGCTTGTTTCTGGATTGGCTCATCTGAAAACCCCCAAGGAGCTGAAACCCCTGTGAGATTGTGACGGAGGGAAAGTTGAGCTCCAGGGCTGCAGCGGCCAGTGTTTACCACACCTCTGTGCATGTAATCCTGCACGGCCAAGCCCACGCGGTAACTAAGACCTGTCTCTGCATACACTTTGCTTTGCAGTTGGGACTTTGCTTCCAAAAGTTTAAAATCGTCTTCCCCCAGGAAGCCTCACTGATTGAGCAGCTACCATCCTGCACCATCGCATTCATCTGCCCACCCCGAACCTTCTGGTGAGTGGCTGGGTGTCTGCGATGTCATCGGACCTGCCCTGATGCAGTCCTAGCTCAACTCTCTGCTCATCTAGTCACATTGGGAAACGGATAAAGAGTCTAACATTCATCTCCAAGGATGTAGGAAGATAATTTGATCAATTTAGCCAAGGAAGTCTTTGCTTGCCCAGTAGAAATTGAATCAGTCTGTCTGGCTTGCTGAGAAACCTCTTTTTCCCCACTCCCGCCCTCCACCTCCTCCCTTCCTCTTCCTTCTCCATTCTTTCTTCTTCCTTATCTGTCTGCTGTCCCTCCTGTCTTTCTGTCTCAGCAGCGAGCTTCACGCAAGCCTCGTGCTCTCGGCTCTCTGTCTGGGTCTGAGATGCTGGCTCTGGGATCCTGGGGCTGCCCTACCTTGTCCTGGCTAGCACCCAGTCTCCTGCCCACAGTCCAGGGAGCCTGAGAGTTTGCAGTCCAAGTTCATGTGAAAACTCTGGCCTGGGGATGCCTCCTCAGTGGGCCCTCACATCTCAGCTGGACAGTCTCTCTCACACCTTTCCCCTGGAGAGAAGACTGAACCTGCGTCTCCTAAAGCAGTCAGTAGCAAGAAATGCCCTTGATTTCTCATATTTTATCTTTAAAATGCCTGAACATTTTGCAAGCCCTGACATAATCTATGATATAAAAATATCCCTCCATTTGGAAGTAAAATGGAAGCTCCAGGAAGCTCTATCATGTCTCCCCTGTGGCTGCATCAGTCTCACCCCCCCCCAGGGCCCCCGAGTGCCCATCTGAGAAGCCCCAGCCTGAGCCCATCCTCTCCGAGTGACATCAAAACAGATGGCATTTTCTCTAGCAAATTATCTAGGACTGTCTGTTTTGCAGCAATCACGCTTATCTCCACTTTTCCATCTTGTAAATCTCAGCATTATCTAGAGGATTCAGCCAAAAGAGAGCTTTTCCCCAAGCCAAAAGACATTCCCCAAGGAATGGCTCAGGCTTGAGGCCACCTGTGGAGTATCCAAGCACGACCCTGCAAAGCAGGGTCTTCCCGCACCATCACGGCTGGCATAGGCCTGCCCTCCTTTTCGGTTCCTTACCTTCTCCCTCTGTCTGGTGGCTCCTGGCTGCCCACGCTTGCCTGGGCATTGCTTTCTCGGCTGGACACCTCCTTGAGCTCGGCTCCACGGAAACGCTCTAGAAAAGAGTCAGGTCTCTGGTCCTCATGGTGTAAGTGCCTGGCAGTCCACGCGCGCAGTGAGACGATGAGGCGCGACAACCTGGAAGGACACAGATAGGCACTGAGCAGTAGAGGAAGAAGGAAAGCTTCATTTCTCTCTCTCTCTCTCTCTCTCTCTCTCTCTCTCTCTCTCGTCCTGAAGGGCTGGGCCGAAGCAGAGAAGATCAGCAGGGTGTGGGTGCCGGGCCTGCTGTTCAAGTTTTCATCTCCACCTTGTGGTGCCTCTCACCCCCTTCTCCCGCTACCCTGCAGTCTGGGTCGGAGCTTCCTCCTAAAGGACACTCTCTTTTTTACAACTTTGTCCTTTTGAACTTGGACTCTGCCTAAGGCATGATCCTTCAAATGGGGATTATTGATCTCTTCCATCATTGTTCCTTTTGCCAACAGAGAGCAATTTGTTATCCCCGCTAAGCACAGGGTAGTAAAACAAGACAGTGTCCAAATGATGATAAACGTAGAACAAGGAACAAGAATCCAGATGCAACCTACAGTCTTTTCCCACCCATATCTTATTAATTTTTTCTTACACAAACTCCAGTTTTCTCCCTGGGCTTGTGGAGAATTTCCTTTGCCACTTGTCCCAGCCCCTCTCCTGGAGCCAGACCCGCCAGGAGCTTGCCCCAGGCTCAGGCACCTGAGACCAGAGTCCCAGTGCCCAGGGCTTATCCCACTCGAGCTTGCCTGTGAGGGGCCTTCCTTCAGCCTTACCTGCCGCTGCCGGTGTCTCTGCCACAGGGGATGGGGACAGACACTCAACTCTGCTTCTTGGCTTCTCGTGTCCCTGATTTGGTATCTGCAGTGCCCTCCACAGACAGGGCTTCCCCTGTTAAAGTCAGCACTAGACGACCTTGAACTAAGCTGTGAATTGTCACATACCTTGACCCTAAGCACACACTTGTGACCTTAGCCTAAGGGAATAATGTGAAGCAAGATAATAATCCACGTCCTTGGAGGCTTGCAGCTGCTGCCGCGGACATATTTTGAGGGATCTGCCCAGCCCAACCTCTCTGCTCTGGACACACACCCTTCCTTTGCTGAGGGGGTAGAACCAAGGTCATGCTACCCCTCCAGCCTCAGCAGCAGGACCTAGGATGGACAACTGACCCACAGTGAGTCACTCAAGCCTCTAAGCTAAGAGCCACTCCAAGATAGGGCTGGGTGTTTTAACTCAAGATCAAATAGCGGAGGCCATTTTCGGCCTTATGCCTGCTGAAATGCAAACAGAGAAGCCAGAATGGAGGAGACACACAGAAAAATGCACAAAGACCAAGAAACTCCATGTGGAAATAAGAGGGAGAAGACAGCTGCTTCACCAGCTTCCCGCCCGTGAGCTCTGTTGGCTCCGTTTCCACGAGAGGGGCTGTACCATTGGCTTGCCCCTGCCCCCATGCCCGCCTCCCCCAGGCCTCTCCATGTGAGCTGATTTGAAGGTGTTCTCTTCCTTGCAACCAAAGAGCCTTACGACAGCGTTATATTAGTAAAACAAAACAGTGAACATCACTCAAAGGCCCAGCTATAATGGACTAGTTAAATAAATAATGATAGAGTAGTATTCTCTGAGATGAAAAGGATGAAGAATAAATAGAAAAGTGAATTTTTTGCAATAATGTTAAGTAAAAAGCATAGAAGACACAACAACATAAAGCCATGGTGTTGGTAAAAAGATGTGGCGGAAGGAAATGAGGAGCCCGATGTTTGCTGAGCGCCTGCCAGGGGTGCACTTGGCTCTGAGGCAGCTCCCAAGCCACCTGTGGGGCAGGCGCTGTGAGGTCCCTTTCTAGATGAGGCTGAGAAACGTGAAATGACTTCCTCAAGGTGGTGCAGCTGGTGAAGCCGGGGTACCGACGTCATCAGGGAGACGGAGTTTGGAGTCTCGCTAATCTTTCAAATGCTTTTGCAAGGACGCCTGCCACTGAGCCCAGACATGCAACTGTGGGAACCTGCCAGCGCTGTGCCAGCTGGTGCCACCATTGCCCGCAGCAGAGCACCGTGTCCACCCAGCTGACTCCCACAGCTGCCTGTTCTCACCACTCCTCTTGTTGTCTCTTTTCTGAATTCTTCTAGAATTGAGCAAGTATCTCAGGGGCAGCTTTTATTAAAGCAGTTTCAGATAAAGGCAGTTTTTCTTAGATTTTTCTGAGCTCACAACACCTGACCCAAGCGTAAATTACTCACTGATAAATTTCAGGCTGTTCTGATCCTGCCCCTTTTCCAAATCTTCAACTCCACCTCCACCCCGCACCGCTTTCTGAGATATATCTACCTTCTTTCTCCCCTGGGCTCCCCCACCAAGGTGAGGGCTGAGCCTGGTCAGTTACCTGGTGGGCCCTTGGCTGGTGAAGGGGCTGTGGCTGGCTGCAGCCAGTCCTCTGGTGTCCATGGCGATCTCTGGCTGCAGTGCTGACGATGCCTCTTCCAGCGGCAAGTGGGCCCTAGGAAATGAAATATGCAGCGTGCTGAATTGATTTTAAGCTCACGCGCCTCCTGGACACAGTCAGATGTAAGATGCCAGATGCCCCGCTCCATGAGGAAAGCTGCTGTCACCAATCCCCATCTCAGGGGCTCCCCACTTTGGTTCACCTCCAGAAGATTCTGGCCTTTGGGATAAATGTGGCCTTTCCTTTAGAGAAAGTCTGACCAAGGAAGGTAGCTCATGTCCAGCTGCTGTCCATGGGCTAAATGAAGGGGGAGGGTGGCAGCAAATGTTGGCATGACCCTCATCAGAGTACTGGGTGGTGGGAGGCCCCAGTGTCTGTCATCTCAAGCCTTAGCAGCTGTTTCCACAAAGTGATTCCAGAATAAGGATTTTGGTTCCAATACATCTCTGCCTGCTGGAATCCCATTTTCTAAGGGCAGATTGAATGTCAGCTCCTTAGAGGCTGTGCCAGGCCTCCCTCCCCACTGTGTGTGCTGCAGTCACAGTACCTGGGCAGGTATTTGTGTGCTTGTCTGGCAGCCTTCCTGGGAACCCACTGGTTAATATTCTAGAATATCGTACAGAACAGGCCTAGACCTCCACATACAGTTCAAGTAATTTGCACAGTACTTTCGAATAAAAATCCACTTCCACTTGGCCCTTTTGGCAAACCCTAGACTCCCCCCGCTGCAACGCAGAAGTAAGGGGTGATGACCTCCCTTGTGCAATTCAGAGTGCAAAGTGTGAGCTCAGATAGGACAGGTGCCTGCAACTCAAAACAAACACCAGTCACATCAGCAGAGCCTGGCGTTTATTGAATTGCCTGGAATAAGACTGGGAATGTGTTTGAGAATATTTTTATTTTTAAAAAAAATTCCTAGGGCTGATGTTTGATCAGCTTGATTAAAAGTCATCCAGGCAGTGACCTCTAGGGATTTGCACTTCATTCTCCGAGTGCTGAGGAGCCCAGGCAAGACAAATTAATTCTACCACGTGGCCTGTCCCAACCTAATCAGCCTTCTTAACAAGGTAGTGACACGGCTGAAGCAGGAGGCAGGATGAACGTCAGGGAAAGCTTCAGTCTCTCCGGTGAGTGATTTGAACGGAGGGTTGTTGAGTCCCAGCTGCTGCGCTGCTGCCTCCTCCTTTCCGCAGTGCCCCTGCCGTCTCCAGCAGCAAGAGGGCTCACTACCCTGCTGTGGCCTGTCTGGGCCATCTTTGGACAGCCCCAGCTGCCTGCAGGTTCTTTCTTCCCTCAGCTTCCCCACATCAGGGCTACCTTTTCTGCTGGAACCACACGGGGTTAAGTAGCTTCATCTTCTATGTGGCGCCTCCAATCATGGGGACCTGCACTGTGCCTGGCTTCCTAGGCCAGAAACCCCAGCTCACCCAGCCATTCCTCCATGGGTTCAAGTCTCTTCCCCATCACGATCATTCACCTGTGAGCAAGTACCAGAGTTCCTGCTTGACCGGGCAGGGAGACTGAGACCACCCTACTCTTAGTGGAGCCCAAGCTCAGAAGACTGTTGGTTTGTGTGTTTTTGGTGGTCACCAGCTACCATCAGCAAAAACCCAAAGTCCTATAACACAGGCTGCAACTGGGCCAGACCAGCCTAGCTTTTGCATATGCAATTGATTTTTTTTTTGGAATTAAGTGTTGGACCTTCACATTTATTTGAGTCAGTTGATGTTTTAGGTCCCTAGGTATGCAGAGGAATCATATTCACCTCTCCTCACAAAACCATCTTATTCTCAAATGCATACACAGACCACATTGGCATGGTTTTATCGACTGCATACTGTTTGTCAGCCACATACATTTTAGCATTTCATGCACATAACAATCCCATGAGAGAGGAAATGGAAGTTCAGAGAGATTAAGTAACTTCGCTGAGGTCACACAGCCAAGTGGCAAAGCTGAGATTTCAATGTTATTCCATCATTTCAAAACCAGCTCTCACTCACTACATGAAGGCCCTTTGTATTTTCATATATGGCACAGATAAAAACAAAAGTTAATAGGACATGGCTGAGGACTGAGCCCTGTGGCATGCCACTAGAGACTGCTCTGATCCATGTGGCTGCACTGTGTGGGCATGGCTCTTTACTTCTAAACCACTGGACTGAATTCTCTCCCTATACACACAAGAGACCCACTCACATCTCATTCGGATAAACATAAGGGACTCTTTCAGAGACTCTGCTGTAGTTCAGAAGCTACAATTCCCTAGCCCTGCTAATAGTCTCCATACTGCAACATGGGATGCATGTTCCAAGGCTCCCAGGTCAGTAACCCAGGTCAGGGAGGAGGTGGCAGGGGGAAGGGGAGTTAATCTCTCACGTCCTTGGATCTGAGCAGCTGGCATGCAGGTGGTGGTGGTGGAAGCTGACAGCTGGGCTGGGGCTCTGTCACAGCATGAGAGCCTGGAAGATCTGGAGGCAATCCCAAGGATGGAGGTGTTCTGTCCCCACCAGCAGCTCTGCAAGGAGCTCTGGGCACCAAGCAGTCGGCCCAGCATTTTGGCCTAGTCTGGTCTCTGTTAATTGCATGAGGGCACACCCTGAGACCAGATTTATTTGCATTCATAGAAAAGGAATCAATAGCCATGACATCTGAGCTGGTGGGCAGCGGGGATTTCAAAGCAGGCCTGAACTTGCAGCAGCAAGAGCTACTGCATGTGGACTGGGTCTATGATGCTCGCTTGAGGGGGAGGTGGTGGAGCTGGGAGCTGGCAGGCCCAGGTTCGAATCCCTACTCCAGCACCTGTTGGCTGGGTGTTCTGTGGGCTGGTCACTTCCCTCTCTGAGCTTATGTTTCCCAATCTTCGTAAAGGAAATAAAGAAAAAATTGGCCATTTCATGCTGATTTTAGTACTGCCCAAACACCCATGTCCCGAAAGGCACACTTGGCTGTGAAGAACAGGGAGAGCCTTATGCGACCGACATAAGTGCCCTGGGCTCAAGGGGCCTTTTCTTCCCAACGCAACCCCCCACTTGTTTCTTGATGCCTGAAATACTGCCAAGTCCACGTCTTTCTTTTAGCCCCAGAATCTTTACCCTTGTTAAATGTCTGGGGGTAGTTAAATAGTAAAACCAATTAGTTACTTCTCAAAAAAACTGATTTTACCAAGCAGATGGAGGGGAGATGGGAAGAGGGGAGACAAGCCAAACATCTGAAGTGACATTCTGGGCCCCTAAGGAGACATGAACCCTGGAAAAAGGCAGAGACTTCTGGCCACCAATGCAAGAATGGGGAGCCAGGACCTCCCAAGGATGTAGAGAGGCTAAGAGGTTGGGGGCCAGGCTCGGAGGCCTGGGGCAAAGGCTTGGCAGGGCCTCAGTCTCTGTAAAATGAGTCGACCAGGCCAGGCCAACCTGGAAACTTCCCTCCAATTCAATGTGGGGGTGATGCCTTCAAAGGAAGAGCCCCTCTGAAGTTGGTAATTAGCAAGAACAAGAACTAATACAATGAAGAGATTTTTGAAAGATGAGATAATTTTCAACTTGTGATGCTCAACTTCTAAGTTTATCTGTAGAGAGATTTAATGCCGGTAAAGTGAAGGCTTCCTGTCATTGGGTGGGGACAGAGGTTCCTACGAGAACCAGTGTCTTCCTTCAGTGGGTTTGGGAACATGAGAGTCAACAGAGGTGACTTTTTAGCACTGGACTGGAGAAGGTGACACCTTATGTTTCTTTTCCTCTTCAAGCTCTGAGGAACCTGAATGATCAGAATCCACTTTCAGTGGCCACATGAGACCCGGGAACAGAAGCCAATGAATTTTTAAGTCTTTGGTCCTGGAGTAACAGGCTGAAAATGGCTTTGTTTGGTGATAATTGCTTTGGGATCCTCTCCAGGAGTAACACAAAGGCCTCTGTTATGTAGGACACAAACCTCTATGTCCAAAACCTCACTCAAAATAGCTACACCAGGAGATGGATCTGGGATTTGAGGTGCCCTTGGTCCCAGCTGCAATTCCCTGTAGCAGAGAATCATCTTTCTCTATTGCATTATCCTTAAAAATATGCCAGACAACTCTTAAATAATTGAGCCAACTAAACAGATCTAAGTGAAAAAGAAAAACTCAGGACATTTTTATTTTTGGTATTTCAGGGTGTAAAAATGTTTTCATTCAAATGAAGTGTTTTCATCCTTCCTTCTGACTTTCCACCATGAAAATAATTCCAATAATTTAAAAGAGAGAAACACAAAACTCGGCCTCCAATTTTGCAAAAAACCTGAGGGCAAGGATGTCTCAGGGGACAGAGAAATGGTGGCTTCTTCCCCCCAGGGGCACTCAGCAGAGAGCCACACCAACACACAGGTTCCCAAGGCAGGCTCTGGACACCATGGACAATAAAGTGTGATTCATATTTACGTTCACAGTTCTCAATCATTTATCTCAAAAGCTTTCTAGAAGCTAGACTAGAATTTCAAGGCAAAAATGTGTGGTTTGTCCAAACACTATCACCCAACCCTGGCCCCCGACAGTAATTTGAAACTTTAAAATTTTTATGCGCATGTGCTGGAGTCTTTTGTTTAAATCAGTCTCATATGGAGACTTCATCTGTGAACAGATCTCAAAGCCCCGGGTTCCATATGGCGGCCCGTGTCAGGATGTCGTTGTTGGGGTTGATGGCGTGGCTGGCAAGGCAGGACCCACTCCCTACACAGGCCCTGAGCACAGCCTGCCTCCTCCCTGCCCCCGGGAAGTGAGGGCAGAGCATGTTATTTATACTACACATTTCGTGCTCAGGACGGTGGCCTGGGCACAGCCAGAGTCCAATACATTTTTGATGTACACATGAGAGTGTGGCAGTTTGGGGAAGTTGATACAGCAGAATTTAGTCTGCAGCATTTGAATCTTCAATTTTTTGCCTTCTAGCAATTATGTAACTTTTTGAGCCTCCTTTTCCACATCTCTAAAATAAGAATAAAAACTACTTTGCCAGGGTTGTGAGGATTAAGTGAAAGGAAAAAGGAAGTCGGCAGCTCTGAGAATGCCCTCCGCCCTCCCACCTGTGGCTGGCCAACGCTGAGGACTTCTTCCCCACAGTCTGGACCAGCTATGGAAATGACCCATGCCAGGCGCAGAATGAAAAGCCATCTTACTTGCTGAGGCCGTTTTCAGCGCAATCGAGATCTCTGTCCGAGGTCTTTATTGCAGGGCCGGTCAGGGAGGGGTGAGAGTATTGGGTGTTGATCTTGGCCATCTTCTTGGTTGTCACATTTAGCCTCCAAAACGATTGCTAAAATGTGAACACAAGGCAAATACGTCATCAGGACAGGGAAGTAACCACAGACCCAGCTCATCACGGACAAGGGCCGCATCATGTGGCCTTCCAGCAAGTCCTGGCAGGTGCACTGTCCTCCGTCTCCTGTAGTTCCTGCTGTACTGTGTTTTAGTTGGACATCTCTGGGCTCTTCTTCCCAGCCTGAGGCACAAACAAGGTCTTTCACTCCTTTGTATACGCCACCATGCTGAAGAGCTGCTCAGGGTTAAGTGCTGAATAAGCAAATGAATGTCTGAATGGCCAGGTGGGTATCTGATGTAAGGAATCTAAAACCCTTATAATTTTCTGAGATGATGCAATGTCCCTCTTGACCCTGGTTTTCTCATTTCCTTGTTTTTATCTCATAATAATTTGGCACATGTTTTTGTAGCTCCCCTAAATCCTTCTTTAAAACAAAGTGTAAAAAAACAACCAATAATACTTGACATTCAAAAAACCTTTACAATGGGATGCTAAACCCAAAGCACACTCATCTCATTTAATCCTCACAATAACCTATCTATGATTTTTATCCCCATTCAGAGATGAGTAAATTGATTCTCAGAGATGTTAAGTAGCTAGTCCAATCAGAGAAACAGGTAACACCTGTCAATGTGGCAGGGTCCTTGTACCAGAAATCAGGCCATGAACACTTTCTCTTTGGCAAACGTCGGAAAGTGCCCCCGTGATTGAAGAGAAAGGAAACCTTATGTGCATGCAGGCAGAGCTGCTGTGATTGGCCAATTCCATGATTTCTGGATAACTCTTTCAGCTGGAAGATGAAATCCTGAGGACAGGTTCTCTAAAATAGACTAGCACAGACTCTCCAAGCAGCCGCATGTCTTAAGTGTGTCAGATATCAGTAGAGATCACTCCAGAGAAAGATGGCAATTTCTAGTAAATTAATTCCATATACAAAGGAAGGTCAGGGCAAGGAGCCCAAGGCATGACACCAAAGCAGCCCCTGTGCACGCGGGCCTGCCCGGCAGGGCTGACTCACCACGTGCTACTCCAGGCACCACTGGCTCCGCTGGGGCCTGCCTCAGCTCTGATGTTGGGTAGTTTGTCTATGAGTTTAAATTTCCAGTTTTCTCAATAGATCGAAAACATTTTTTTTTAATTTTTAAACATTTTATTCATTTATGTGGCAATGAGTAAGCTTCTGGCTGATTGCAGCAGATACTAAGAGAAATGAGACAAAGCCTATTCCCAGGGATCCGACAGTCTAGCAGGGCGGATGACACCACAGGGCCCTGAAGGTTGTGCCAAGGAGTGTGGGCCTTACCCTGCAGCCCAGGAGGGAAGCGGCCAAAGGTGTGAAGGCCACTCTGGCTGCACTGGGGAGGACACATTCAGGGAACATGAGTGGGTATGAAGTGAGCAGCTAAAAGGCTGCCACAGTATCTCAGGGGAGAGAGAACAGCTGCCTGAACTAGCTTTGCGGTAGTGAATCAGATCAATTCAAAGCTACCATGTGGGTGGAATCACCAGGACATGGCAATGGGTACAAGGGGTGGTGAGGAGGGGGTGCTGGCTTGGCAGGGGGCAGGGCGGCCAGCCCACTGGCACAGGGAACTGGGGAGGCGCAGGTTTGAGGAAGAAAATGATTCCAATTTGAGATGCCTGACACTTTAGAGCCAACATATGAAACAGCAGTCTTCCATTAAAAGCAATAAACCCGATTTAAAATTATTTATTCAACACTTTTGTATTGAGCACTTACCATGTGCCAGGCAATATGCTAGGAGCTGGGGATTTACCAGAGAAAAGTATGCAGATCTGTCTTCAAGGCACTCACAGTCCAGTCAGGTACAGAGCAAGTCTTAAAGAAGAAATTTTGGGACTCTGTGGGAAAACTATCAAATTATTCTTCTTTGTACATTTCAGGCAAATTGCACCAAATAAGGTACATTACCTTCAGCCTGTGCCCCTTCCCTCAGTCCCTGAAGCTGCATCCACTGCCCTGGGCACAACCCCTAGCCCTGATCCCATTGCATGGAGGCAGCACTTCTGTCCCTTCACAGATCTGTCTCCTGGAGAGGGCCACCCGGTGCCAGGCACAGGGTAGACGCTATGCAACATTCTCTTTCTTAATCCTCACAAAGGCGTCCCCCTCTCCAAGGCTCTGTTTTTTTGGGGGTGGGGGTGGGTGCGTGCAGACAACCACAGCTGAGGGCATGTTTAACTTCTAGATATTTAGATATATGGTAAGTGGGATATTTATACTCTTGGCTCAGGCCCCTCAAGGTTTAGGCACGACCTAATTTCCCTTTCGATTCTGTGTTCTTTATCCAGGAGAATGGTATTGGGATTGGGCAGGAGAAAATGTGTATCATTAAAGGGAAATGTAAGTTCAAGATAACTCACAAGATCTTTTTTCCCCAATTATCTCATAAATGGCTATCTTTTAGAAAAATACATTAATAAATCAGGATCCAAATAATGTCTACATATTTTGCTTGGTTGATATATCTCATTGGTATCTTTACATCTAAAGTTTTCTATGCATTTTCCTTTTTTATCTTTGTGCACAGATTTAATTGTTTGCCTTACAGAGTTTCCTACAGTATGGATTTGTGCTGATTCCAACTCTAAAAACGTTTCCTACATTCTAGAAGTTATACCCAGAAGTTTGGTCAAATTTGGGTTCAATTTTTGTGTTTTGACAAGACTATTTCACAGGGGGTGCTGTGCTCTGCCATCAGAAGGCTGTGTTTCTTGGGGTGATGTTAGAAGCTGTTGATCATTAACTGGATCCATCGATTGGTCAGAGGCTGCAAGTTGGTGGTAATTTTATCATTCTTTCCTCAAGTAGCTGAGGTATTTTTAAAAGAGAAAATTTTACCCCTTCATTCTTTGGTTGGTCAGTGATACAGTTCAGATGGGAAAGGCAGAATAAACACTTGATTCTTTCCCTTTATTTACTGGTTTGGGAATCATGACACCTTAAGAGCTTACCCACCCCGCTACATGTTTTCGCATCTCCTGTTCCTGATGTACGCCCGGAGAACTCACAAAGGAGATCATAAAATCACAGTCGGTTATCCCGAGGCTCTGCTGACCATGAGAACTGCCATCAGCGAGGCCCCTGAGTGCAGGCACTTCCACGTCCATTGCTAGTTAATCTTCAGGAACCCCAAGAGGGAACAGTGATGTGACTTTGCAGATGAGGAATGGAGCCTGGGGGCTGTCTGACTCTGAAGTCCACTCGGGGTTTGTTTTGTTTTGTTTATCACAGCCACTGCAGGAAATTAGAAATGCACAAATATAATTTTAATTTTCAAAAGCAGCAAGAAGATGCATTCTGCCAGCGATGAAGGTGACCTTGAAGTGGATCTCAGGCGTGAGTCTAGGAGTGGTGTGTGAGCACCTCCCAAATGAATGTGTGTTTTCTAGGACTTCACTGGGGAACTAAGAACACACTGGTTCAGTCAATATCCATTTTTTTTTTTTTTACAACATGACTAAATCTGACATGTCCTCCACACCCCCTTACTGACCTGGCCAATAATGTCCCAGGTACTGAACTGGCTCTGAGGATTATGAAAATGAAGATAGGTCTCTGCTGTTAAGAACACAAAATTGCATGGTGGAAACAGGATGTAAAACAGTAGGGCTAGGGGAGTGCAAGAGGTGTTGCAACAAAGGCAGAGGCATGATGGGGTGCAATGTGGGTCTGGGGTGACTTCTTTTTTTTTTTTTTTTTGAGACAGAGTCTTGCTCTGGGCTAGAGTGCAGTGGCATCAGCCTAGCTCATGGCAACCTCAAACTCCTGGGCTCAAGAGATCCTCCTGCCTTAGCCTCCCAAGTAGCTGAGACTAGGTGCACCACCATATCCGGTTAATTTTTTCTATTTTTATTAGAGACGGGGTCTCACTCTTGCTCAGGGCTCAAATTCCTGAGCTCAAGTGATTCTTCTGCCTTGGCCTCCCAGAGTGCTAGGATTACAGGCGTGAGCCACTGTGCCCAGCCAAGGATTGTGACTTTTACACTCTGGGATCATCTTCAACTCTCTCCATGGTCATTGGCCTGGACACCTTTGTAGCCAGGCATTCAACACGCTCACCTGTATTCCAGTTATTCGTGCACTCTTTTTGCTCCTTTAATAACTCCAAAAAAACTTGAAGTCAAGAACTATCTCCTTTTACTTAAAAAATATTTTATTCTCCAAACACCCACCACATACACATAGTAGGTAACAAAAAGTGTGTGGCATAGCTGGAGGAATGGGTGAGTAATCACACTGATGACAACAACAGCATATTTATCAAGCATTTACTCTTTGCCTGTTACTGTTCTAACAACTTTAAACATATATTATTAACTCATTTGATCCTCACAATAATCATGTGAATGAGTCACACTGAAAATTTCCATCCCACTTGAAAAAGGATGGGCAATTATTAGGGATAGAGCAAAAACACAGCACGGGAGGTTGAAACATGTACAGCCCTTTGCTCTGTACTAAATGTGCTTCTGGGAAAACAATCTTGGTTCCCACTCATGATGACTAACCCCTTACACTCACAAAACACTGCCCTGCTCTGTCCTCTTTTCCATCATGACTTAAACATGAAAACTAATCCTGGTCTAATTTGTGTCAAGTCCTGAATTCGGCTGACAATGGGGAGACACTGGACAGGAAGAAGCCTACAGCCCACCATGGGTGCACCGCTAGCCCACTCGAGGAGTCTTTCCAATTACCACTGTTCTTGGTTATGAGACTTCTATTCAGCCAGGGCTTGGAAGGTCCAATTAGGGAGGCACCGAGTCTGGACACAAAGCCATGGCCAACATGTGGAAACCCCAGTCAAGGGAGAGCCCAGAGTCCTGAGGAACAGAGACACTTTGCCCATGCCACTGTTTTCTCCAGCTGAGATGGGTCACTTTTACCACTTGGGGTCTTATATCTTACTTCTCAGAAGTAATCACTCTCTGGGTTTCATCTATTTTAGTCCTCCAAAACTCAACCTTCTCAGCATCAGCCCGGGCAAATGCACTCAGCAACTTGTTGGTAAATGTGAGGCTGAACAGGCTCACTTTGTCAAAGTAAACTCCAAAGACAAGTCAATAACTCCCACAGGGTCCACATGCCTTGGAACCTTTTCTAAAGCATTCTAATTGCCTTTCCCTTTCTCCCCCATCTCACCTGAGAACTGCGGAGTGGAAGGGAAATTCTCCAACACTGAATCACTTAATTACTTTGAGATCTGTGAACCAGTCCCCAGAACAGACACAGGGCATAAGACAGACATTACTACACCCAGCGATGAGGCCAGGAGATTTCAAGCACTTGTAGGTATATGTGAAGAGAAAACTCTGAGTGGAATATCTTTCGTTTGACACAAATGACATTTGAAAGACAGGATAAGTGGTCAAGGGTGGTGGACTGAGAGAAAGGAGAGATGGATTGTCTTCTCAGCTCAGCCTCCATTTGGGTAAGTGACTGGCACTTTAGTTTCTTCATCTAATGACAGACATGGCCTTATTGCAAATGACATCTTACACAGGACCCTAATGCATAAAACATTCATTTGTAGTATTTTATTTAAATGTATTTTGTAACTTTTATAAACATAATCAGGGAGACACAAGTTAATTTTGAACATGATACCCAAAATGTTAAAGTTTGGTATGGGACCCATGTCAGTGCTGTCTTTATGTATTTGAATTTTTAAAATATTTAATTATATATATAAAAAACTTAAAATGTATACAAAACACCTTAAGAAACTCTGTGAAACAGAGTTGAAAACCATGGACCCAGTTGATTATTAAAGGTCCTTCTGTTCCAGAAATTTCATGATGGAGCAAAACATCACAATGTAAATATTACACTTGAGGGTCCTCTCTCATATTTTGTGTGTGAATGTGAACCTATGTGGACAAAATAAAAATGTTCCAGAGCTTCAAAAACAGAAAGAAGAACTATAATATTAATATCTTTTTGGAAATTATACAATATAAGTGAAAACAACTTGAGTGTTAGAACTGACATGAGAGAGCACTTTGAAAACCACATGAATATGCAAAAATCCTCAACAAAATACTACCACACTGAATCCAGCAACACATAAAAAGGACTTTACACTAAAGCCAACTGATATTTACCCCAGGAATGCAAAGTTGATTCAACATCCAAAATTAATGTAAATATACCATATTAACAGAATTAAGGGCAAAAACCACACGATCATCTCAATGAACACAGAAAATGCATTTGACAAAAATCCAACATACTTTCCTGATGAAAACAACTAAAAAGCACTAGAAGTATAAGGAAACTTCCTCAACCTAATAAAGGGGATCTATGAGAAAACCACAGCTACCACAGTTAATGGTGAAACAACACCTATTTACATAACATTTGCATTGTATTAGGTATTATAAGCAATCTAGAGATGATTTAAAGTACAGCACACAGGAGGATATATGTAAGTTATTGACAGATATTAATACAATGCCATTTTATATAAGGGACTTGAACATGTGTGCATTTTGATATTTGTGATGGGTCCTGGAGCAGAGCCTCCATGGGTACTGAGGTATGACTGCACTCATCACTAACTGGAATGGCTGCAATGGAAGAGGCAGACAATGACAAGCATTGATGACTGCATTAGGGTTTTCCAGAGAAACAGGACAATAGGATATATACACAGTTGACCCTTGAACTGTAAGGGAGAATTTTTCCACTCCCTTCCTAGTAGGAGCATAGCTGCAAAATAGAGTGAACTTTGATTAGATTTCAATCTTGTGCACAACTGCAAAATAGCATGACTAAGCAACTATAGAGTGACTCGTGACTAGACCTCCATCTTGTGCAGACTTTGTAACCGTTTGCCTCTGTAATATATAAAAGCCCCCATGCTCAGACTTGGCTCAGAATTTGCAGGCGAGACCCCTCTGAGCCTGCTGGCATAATAAAAGCCTGTTTTGCATTACTCTTATGTGGCTTTCGGTTTGTTTCTTGGTCCGGTCTGCTGTAACAGAACAACACAGGTTGAATTGCACAGGTCCACTTATACACGGATTTTTTTTTAATAAATATATGGAAATTTTTTTTGAGATTTGCAACTATTTGAAAAAACTCTTTTTCTCTAGCTTACTTTATTGTAAGAATACAGTATACATCACATATAACATATAAAATATGTGTTAATGGACTTTGTATGTTATTGGCAAGGCTTCAGGTCAAAAGAGAGTTGTTAGGAGTAAAGTTTTGGGGGAGTCAAAAGTTATACGTGGATTTCAACTGCATGGGGGTCAACATCCCTAGCCCCTGTGTTGTTCAGGGTCAACTGAATATACATATGATTTATTATAGGGAGGCTGAGAAGTCCATGCTCCGCTGTCTGCAAGTTGCAGAGCAGAAAAGCCAGTGATGCAGTTCTGAGAACCAGAGGGCCAATGGTCTAAGTCCCAGTCGAGGGCAGGAGAAGCCCTATGATGTCCCAGCCCAAACAGTCTGGCAGAGAGCGAATTCCCCCTTTCTCTACATTTTTGTTCTATTAAGGCCCTCAGTGGGTTGAATGATGCCCACCAAGACTGGGGAGGACAATCTGCTTTACTCAGTTTACAGATTCAAATGCTTATCTCATCTAAAAACACCCACACAGATACACCAGAAAGTGTTTAATGTGGGCACCCCATGTCCCAGTCAAGTTGACACATAAAATTAACCATCACCATGAGGCTGTGGAGAAACTGGAGGCCTTGTTCATTGCTGATGGGAATGTAAATGGTGTAGCCACTTTGGGAAACTGTTTGGCAGTTCCTCAAATGCTGCAGAGAGAGTTACCACATGACCCAGCAATTCTGCTGCCAAGCACATATCTAAGAGAAATAAAAACATATGTCCACACAACAACTTGTACATGAATGTTGCTAGTGGCATTATATATAATAGCTCACAGTGGAAATAATCTAAATGCTTATCACCTGATAAATGGATAAACAAACTGTGGTAAAGCCACATAACAAACGCTATTCAGATGGGATCTTATTTGACTACAGAAAAGAAGAAAATACTGATACACGCTAAACGTGGATGGACCTTGAAGCTGTTATGCTAAGTGGGAGGAGCCATACACAAAGGGTTACATACTGTATGATTTCATTTACATGAAATGTCCAGAACAGGAAAATCTATAGAGACAGAAAGTAGATTAGAAGTTGCCTGGGGCAGGAGTGGAGGGAGTGAGAGAAGGGAGTGACTGTTAACGGGTACAGGTTTCTTTTGGAGGTGTTGAATTTGAAAGTTCTAAAATTACATTGTAGTGATGGCTGCACAAATGAATATACTAAAAACCACTGAATGTATATTTTATATGGGTGGCTTTTATGGAATGTGAATTACATATTTAAAAAAGAAAGTTAAATCTAAAATAAAAACACTTTTTAAAACGCAAAACTCACAATATGAGCTACAAGGAACTCTCACAAAATATAAACATAAGAAAGGGGAGAAATGTCAAAATATCACATTAATAATAATTAATTCACATTGCTGAGGGCTTACATCATGCTAGTCACTGCTCCGCAGCTTTTTACCTAGAGAAACGCATTTAATCCTTACAATAACCCTATGAGATAAGTACTATTATGATCCCCATTTTACAGATGAGTGAACTGAGATACACAGTTCACACAACCAGTACTTAATCTAATTTTAGAGCCTGGAAGCTTTTAATTACCTGCCTCTGAAGAGACAAGGCCAACTTCTGGGACTAGTTGCCATCAGGCTTTCTCTACCTGCCCATGAAAGGACCCAAAGGGCAGCTCAGGCCTTAGACAACAAGGGTGTATCCAGATGTGAGGTGATAAGGGGAGATGCAGTTCAGAATTCCATTCTCCCCTATCTTTGAGCTGCCCCAAACCCAAGAATATCCCTGCACCAAGATGGAGATAATGAGTCTGAGTTAGGAGACTTGAGTCTTGTTTCCCAAAGAAATCTTCTCATGCCTGAAAGGTGAAGTTCTCTCTCCTCCCAACTCTGAATTTCTATGACATAAGCAACGGGAAGCTTCCAAACGCCAGCTGCAAATTTTCAATTCCTGCTTCAGAAGAAAAATTAACATTGTTCCCAAGAACAGGAAGGGATTTAGCTGCACTGAAATTGGAACAGAGTTATCACTCATGTTACTTAAAGAGGAGACAAGGGCCTGTCTCATGCCTAGAAAGTGTCTTGGTCTTCTGCAGAGGAGATTCAGAATTCATGGGACTCCAGGTTCCTCAGCTCTGAGTGTACTCAGTTTTGAAATTAATGCTTTGTAACAAAATTCAGCTGTTCAGATTGAGATTCCAAGAGGATGAAAGTACTTTCCAGATCGTACAGGAGCTGGGGAACCTAGATCTCTGCAGCCAGTCCTATAGACCCTCTCTTCCCAACCCACTCCCCCCACCACAAAACCCGGGCCAGCAAGGCCAAACTAAGGACCTTCCTTCCTTCTCCAAGGACCTGCTTCACCAAACCTAGCTGCAAGCACAGGAGGGTTTTTATTTTTTTAATCAACTTTTGTGGTATGATTATAAAAGTAATACGTTGCCATTATAGGAAGTGATAAGATGGTCATATGTAACTTTGAGCACTGGCCATGTGGAGGCACTATGCTAAAGAATTCACTTCAATTCATTTAATCCCCTCAACAACCCAATGTGGCAGGTGTTAAAACTATTACTTCCAATTTATACATCAAGAAGCTGAGACTCAGAATGATTAAACAACTTGTTCAGACTCACCCAGTGGCAGAGTTAGGGAGCAAAAGCCTGTTTAACTTTAATCCCTACACTGCATTATAATTCAAGGTGAAATATATGAACCCTGCAAAGGAGGACAAAAGAAGTGCTCCGGGGACTAGGAGAGGTCTGGGTGCAGACTGTGTGAGGGGTGCAGCATGTCCAGGGAAGAGTTTTCTTTTGTGCAAACTGTTCCGAATGGCACTGCCTCAACTACTGTGAGGCATGTTCCTCCTCCTTCAATCCTTGTCTTGGCTAATGCCATGAATGACACCCAGAGCCAACTGACCACTCAGCTAAGATTCTGCGTGAGCTCTTCCCCCCCCCCTTACTGCCCCAGGTCCAGCATCACCAAGTCCTGCCCCCTTCCACTCATTCATTTACTAATTCAGAAAAGGACTGAGCACTAACTATGTGCAAGGGTCTCTGCTGGGCAGAGAATCTGCGCTGAACCAGACAGAAGCAGCTCCTGGCCTCTTCGAGCGCTGTTTCTGCCTTTGTCTAGGCCCTGTCTCCCTCCCCAGGATTGTTGAAATGATTCTTTGCTCATCTCCCATCTTTAGTCTCTCACTTCTGCAACCCATTCAGTGCCTGGTACTGAGGAGGTGCTCAATGAGTATGGAATGAATGAATGAGTGAATGAATGAACCTTTCAGAGTGACTCCAGGGTCTTTCTAAAAGGTAATTCTAATCATGTCACTCTTCTCAGAAACTTCCAGAGGTTTCCTATTTTCTCCAGCACACTCTCCCCATTTCTTAGCCTGACATTCAAGACTTTTTATAACTTGGATCAAATCAGCCTAAACTGAATGCTCCATCTATACCAAATTCCTTACCCTTTCCTTATGTGTCATGAATTTTCTTCCCCACCTGTTGGCAGAGACAGTGCTCCCTAAAGCTCACCCTGTGCCTCCTGGTTTTCCCAGCCCCACTTCTGGGCCAGGTGAGGGCTGAGTGACAGGCTCTGGCCAGTGGACTCCTGCCTGATGCAGGATCCGCAAAAACCCCATAACCTCAGACTTAAGACATAAGCGATGGGCTAAGCTGCTGAGATGTGCTCTGTGCTACCACAGCACGGCCTGCTCTCCCAGCTAATCCATATATCTTTGCTCCCACTAGGCCCTCTGCCTAGAGAGATTTTTTTCCCTCTTCCTGGCCAGCAGATTTCAAGTTTCAGCTCCAACATGACTTCCCCTGGGAGGCACTCCCTGACCAGTCACTCCCACCTCTCTTAGTAGAGAAAGGCTCTCTTATCACCTCCATTCCAACCAGAGCATAAGCCGGGGCTGGTAGGTTGTATGAGGGTTTGTCTCCCACACTACACCGTGAGGTCCCAGAGGGCAAGGATTGTGTCTGTTTAATTAATTTAACTCTGTTTCTCCCACTGGAGTTAGCCTCATGCTTTGTACTCAGGAGCAGTCAGTGTGCAAGTGAAATTAATTAGGTCAGAGGGAAAACTATTTACTCCCTGGCCTCAGTGTATGTAATGGGGGTTGGAGAACAAAAGCTTGATCCATCTCAACCTTGAGGCCAAGAGGGGGTGGTATTGCAGGATTAGAGAAGGTTTCAGGTGAGCAGGATGTCTTGCGGAGGCAGAGGGGTGTGGGCCTGGAAGAAGACTCTGGACTCTAGTCCTGGCCACTCCCCCTCCCTCCCTCAGGAAACCAGCGACAGGCAATGAGGGAAAGCCAGAGAAGAGCCTGGTAGCGTCCAACTGTTTACCTCCTGGGTACCATGGTGACTGGAGAGACTGATCACCATGGCAACCCCATTATTAACCAGACGCAGTTATCGCTGGCAGGCAGTGAATGAGGACAGAAAAGGCATAAAAACAGAAGCATCAAAGGCAAGGGGCACTCGAAGTCACGGCCAAAGTCCCCGCTAACGTGATTGAGATTCTACGCTGACCAGTGAGTTACTCTGAGAGCCGCCATTGACCCCCTCCCAGCACCGGCGCCGGCGAGGACCCCTCTGTGGCTGAACAGAGGCTGAAGTGTGTGTGTCTGGGCATTCCTGTGAAGCAAAGGACAGTTCATGTCCTACTCTGGCCCAAGGAGCTCCCACCAGCTCCGTGAAATCTCAGCTGGGTCCCAAGACCTGACAGACTTTTCTACAATGGAGACTTTGGCATGGAAGTCCTAGTTTGGCTATAGCACGCCAGAGTGACCATCTCCCCTCTCCCTTGACGTTCCACGGTCCCCCGCTCTCTGCTCCCCATGAGCTCTCAATTAGGAAGTGTACGAAAGCACGCCGCAAATTGTGACCGCCGCGCCCAGACAACTATATTGTTGCTCGTTTTTATGAATGAAAGTGTGTGGAGGGGCAGATAGAGAAGGTTAGGGAAGAACTCCGGATGGAGTCCGAACCCAGGTCGGGGGCCACTCCCCAAGGTTTGAAGCACCAGGCAACGCCACACCGACCCCAGCCTCGCCCTTCCTGGAGATCTGGCTGGGAGCATCGCCGTCGGGCTTTTGGGTTTCGCGGCGGGGGGGCTGAGCCCACGGAGCCGCCGGGAGAGCGCTGAGTCGCCGGCCAGGTCCTCTCTGCCCTGGCGCCCTCCACCCTAGGCCACGCGCCGCGTCTAGCCAGAGATGCTCACCCCAGAGTGACAAAGTTTAAAGTCCCTAACAGCAGCATAAAGTAGTGAGATTGCAAGGTCAGAAAATGAAACAACCCTCTCCACCCCTAGCGCCCCAGCCTCAGCATGGGGTGGTCGCAGCACAGGCGCCAGCGGGCCCAGCCCCCTCGGGGCGTGGGGAGGGCGTGGAGCTGAGCTTTGGAGAAAAGCCTTAAAACCTGAGCCTGTGCCTTTATCCGGTTAGGGGATTGCTAAGGCTCAGAGGGCCTGCGCTACCCTAACACTAAGCCCTGAGGCCACGAGAGGCCAAGACTGGGGGTATGGTTTTATCATTAACAACAACAACAAAAAGTAACTGCTCACTCCTCAAAAGAATTTTAATTCCTCATCCTCCTCAGTCCACCTGTCTCTTTGGGTCCCCAGGCTGAGTAAGGGCCGGATGCAGCCCTGCGCCTCCAGCCCGCTGCTTCCCCTGGGTCCATGCTCCTTCCGAGCCGCGGGCACAACTTGTCCCTCCGCGCCCCCACGTGGTATGGACTTGGGGAGACTCTTCCCTTCGCCCCACCTGGAGCAAGGGGAGCTAGGCGGCTGGGAAGCTCCTTCCCGGACTAGAGCCCGTGAAAGCGCGGGCCACAACCTCCGGGTGCAGTGTGTCTGGAGGAGGTGTCATGGGTGTGGGGGGATCGCAGCTGGACCCCCTTCCCGTCCCAAGCGGGAGCCAGCCCCGCTCCTTCTGCCTTCCGCCCGACGACTCAGCGGGCTCGGCCCAGCGCGGCTCGGGACGTGAGTAAAAGGGGGTGCAGTAGCCTTGGGGAGCATGGAGAACGCCTTCTTGTTCTTTGACCGGCCTGGAGGGGTTCTGGGTGGGAGCAGAGGCCGGGGCCATCCCTTACTTCCCCCCTTTCTCTTCAGCCAAGACGCGTCCCGTTTCAGCACCGGGGGCTGCGGACAGCGCCCTCCCGCCCTTGCGCGCCACCACCCCACTCCCTGGCGTGTAGTCCTTTAATCCACCCCCTTCCCAGAGTCTGCGTCCCCAGCACACCTCCCAGCGTCCCAAGAACTCCTAGTTCAAAACCCTAAAATCCTTACCCCGCCAAAGTTTGGTTTCTCCGCGGCGCGCCTCCGTCTGGCAGAGCGTCTCCTCCTCGCTCCCTCTTGCTCTGGGCAGCAGCTCGGGCTGGCTCCCTCCCCCACGCCGGGCCCCGGGACTCTCCTCCGGGGACGGCGGAAGGAGCCTGTTGCCTCCCTCTCTCTCTGGGAAAGTCAGGTGAGGCTCTGGAGCCTCAAAGGCGGTCTGAAAGAGGTAGAAGCCTCTCGTCCAAGGAAGAGGGGGTGAGTCAGGAGCAAGAAAGCAGCCAAGTCCCTCTGTCACCTTTGGATTCTCGCCTAACCGCTGGCGGACACCTCTGACTCCTTGGGATGTTTTACCAGTAGCGTAATCCACACTGAATGGATGAGGACACAGCAGAGATCTGGGACTTTGAAGTTTAAGTATATATTTCTGAAACCTGTTAACAACTTTATGGAAGATTTTAGGAATTAGTTTGCCTTTGGGATAATGTGCATTCTCCTTGCAGAGTTTTTGTGTCCTTCTGTCACACCAGGCAACACCAGAGTCCCTGAACTATTATAAAAATTAAAACCCACCAATCCAGCTAATATTCACTACCCTCTACTGAAGCCAAAAGAATGTAAACTCTTTTTGAAGAAAATAATTTTATATAATAAAACTTCCACATTTCCCCAAACTCAATTTCCCCACAGAAGGTATACTCCAAGGACACACAGCTCCTCGAAGAATGGAGACCTAATCCCATCACCCTCACTGACACTCTGGTTCTGCAGGGCAGGAGCAGGTCCCAGGAAGAATCTGAGCCTTCTTCCTTGGGCTAAGGCCTGGACACTCTCTCGGGTTCCAGGTTCTCAAGACTGACACCCTCTTGGGAAGAAATTCTACAAAAGTAGATCCCACAGCAGCCAGCCAACTGGAGCTTCTCTGAGAATTTGGAGCTCAGGGACTTTCTTAAACATACCTATCAAATTGACTGTTTTTAGAGCAGATTATCTTCAGAAGGTGTAAATCTTTGAGTTCACGCAACACTTGATGGGAGCAGTGAAGTGTATACTGTTCAATGGAGAAATAAAAAATTTGAATGGTGCATGCACACACACACACTCATCTTAAAGAAGCGAAATAAAACCAAGAAAAATTTTCCTCAGAGAAAAGTCAGGTTTAATTGTTCAGATTCAAGGGATTCTGGGAGTGAGAGAGCAAATAAATGGAAGTGGTGAATCAACAAAATGAAGCTGAAGCCACAGAAATTGAAGGAGAGGTGAATTCTTGTTTTATTATCTGGGCTTCTGGAAGGAACCTGAAATTAATTTAGTATAAGAGAAAACACAATTTATGAGACTGAGCTTCATTAAGGACTTTAGTGTCCTTATTCCAGGGAATCTACAACATACCTCAGTTACCATGTGCTATTTTTTTTTTATAGTCCTCATTGTCAGGAAATGCTTTCTTCCCTGTAATCCCAGGAATTTATACTACAAGTTAAAGCTGTTTCCTGCTGACTTGTCCTGAGGGAAGACCAGAAGCAGATGATTCTGTTCTGTTGTCTGGAAACATTTCAAAGTTTCAAAAGAATCTTTAATCCTGATTTTGGAGAAAGTAGTTATTATCATGAGATAATTTTAAGGCATCATTCTGAAAAATGAAAAATGCTTCTGGACTTTGTTTCTGAAATGCACACCATTTCTAAGATTTGAGGGAGAAAACAAGACCTTACAAAATTAATCATAAAATGGAGAAGTCATTGAGGCTGATAAGACAGGTCATTTAGCACAGAATTGGGCACATACTTGGCCTTTAGGAAATGATGTGTGTTCAATAGTTATCACTGAAGAACTTGGGTACCCGAAAGCTAGAAACACATAACGGAGACCAGAATAAGTAGAGAGGGCCTGAAGGGGATGTATCTGTCAATTTGGTTGCAAAAAGCATCCGGTTGTAAGATACTAGGCTACTAGGATGGAGGATCCAGATTTGGCTCAAGACCCACTTAGTGGGGTGGCTTCTGGGGACCTATCCTATTGCTCAAGCTTCAACTGAGGAATGGCACAGTATGGAAGGGATGGCAATGTTTTGTCAAGATGCAGGACACAACCAGCATCAGGCAATCCCAGATGAATTAGTGGGATGCCCAAACAAACCCATGGCACCAAGAGATCCAGGAGAGCAATCCACAGAAAGCCAAAGTCTTATGCCAGAATAGGGAAACCACAGCGCTATGGAGAAGGCACCATTTCCTCTTTCTGACAGGGCAAGTGAGATTGGGAGGAAGGGGTGGGGACCAGGTGGATCCTAAGTTGCTTCAGCTTCAGTCAGGGCATGCTTAGGAAATGGGAAGGGGTCTGTGGGGAAGAGAGTGGCATCCAGCGATCAATTAGGAGCTAAGGAAGGCTGAAGCCAGGAAACCTGGTGAGACAGACTCTACCTTCCTGTGAGTTAGGTGCCATGCCCCAAAGGATTGCGTCTTAGCATGAACACACACATGTGTGGCTAAGGGGACTCCTCAGTGATATATTTAGTTTTAATTATTTTTGAAACGTAGAAACAGTGTGATGGTCTATATAGTCATTTGGGATTTGCTTTTGTCAATATCAGCTTAGGATGATTGAGTGATGGTGCTTGTAGCTTTAGTTCATTCAGTTTCACTGTGTAAATATGCAATTTGTTATTTATTCTGCATGCATATTGTACATGTTGTTTTAAAAAATGGGGGCAGGGGTAACTGAATTTTTGCTATAAATTATGTAAAATCTCAGTTCAAAAAATTTTAGATGTACTGGGGACCTGATATTTATAGGTTAGTGTCGAAAGGCACATATAATATTTTTCCCATGAGTGGGCAACAGGACAGCCGTTTGTGCTAGGGCCATATGGTGCCCAGTGTATTAAAGAACACACAATCTGATAAGTAGATAAGCCAGACTAATAGACGATAAGCAGAAATGCAAACAGATAAGCCCAGTTATCAGTAAGGGAGGGTGTGTGGGCTTGCTTCAGCAGATGCTCTAGATCTTTGGCAAATGATAAGGCAATTTGTAGGAGTGGCTTTGGGTAAATAAAATAGTTATGAGGAGGCAGGCAAGGTCCACATGAGAAGCAGTGATGTGTCAATTTCTCCTGCAGGAATTCTCTCAGTCAGTGCAAAGATGACTTGGGGGAAAAGGCCCCAAAGTGGGGAGAAGCAGTTGTTTCCAGTCTTTAAGGACCATTTTGCCTGCTTCCTTCTCAGGCAACAAAGGTGATGGCACCTATCTCCCTTACTTGCCTGGCAGTTGGAAGAATAGAAGGAAAATAAAATTAAATTAATGAATGAGATTTGAAGAGTTAAAATTTCTATCCAAATACCATTAAGAGCCTGAGGAGGACTGTGAGGCAGTGGGATCTAATCTACCTTGTCCCCTGGGGACCCGCCTCCTACTTTCAGGTCAGCCTTGCAGACAGTGGATAGGTAAGGGATGCCCGTAAGACCCCAATGCCAGCCTCCCCACTCCATCCAAATCTCTACTATCTGACCATCAGTGCCTGAAATCCCACTGTCGGAATGTCATCTCTCTATTTTCAAACTTTGATCCCTTTTAAAATGCAAATAACTTATCCAGGAGATAAGAGTGTATATAAAGAATCAAAAAGTTGTGGTAGGAAAGTTTGAGAAGAGCGCTGATGATCCTGCAGATCAGGGAGGGTGGCACGGAGTGGATGCCATGGCAGGGCGTGGGTAGGATAGGGGGCAAGGGCTCAGATGATGGACACTAAACACAAGGGCAAGCCTGGCCCTGGCCCAGGAAAACCACCTGTGCTTTCGTGTAAGCCTAAAACCTTCATTTTCCACCCACAAAAGAAGGACAATCACCTTTGCTCTCTGTTAAAGCTGGCACAGGGTACGGGATGCCAGGCTGTTTTAGTGGATTATAAAGTGAATATCATCAAAGTGCTGGTTAATAGACGTGATGTGCTCTGGGGCTCAGTCCTGCTCGGTTGAACACTGTCATCAGGGTTTGGGGTAAACATGCGGCATTTACTGTACATTTTAATATGGACAGAATGTATGGCTAACATGCATACACTCAGGGAATATGGCAAATAACATGTAAATCAGGATCCAGAAAAATCTTGAGAGCCTTCAGTGATGGGCTGAATATATAGACCAAGAAAAGACATTAACAGAAACAAATGAAGAGTTCTACACCAGGGTCCAAAAATCAGCCACCCAAGTACAGGAAGAGGAGACGTGGCTTAAGAAATCTCATTTAGTATGATGTGAAGCCTCAGGATGACATGTCCCACAAAAATTGGCAAAAAGCCAATGAGAAATAAGGCTGACTTAATAGAAGTGTATCATGTAGAAAAGAGGTGAGCCTTGCTCAGATCTGCTCTCGTCAATGTACCTGGATTATTTTCATTTTAGTTGTCACATTAAAAAAGAGTTGCACAAGCAACCTTATATTAGTAATAACAGAACTTTAAAAATCAATCTAATAAACCAATTGTACATTTTTGTTACTTTCTAATTTTTCTTCACATATACACATTCTCTTTCACAGTGATAATAACAGCGATGTAAATATAACTTTGTTATTCTGCTTTAATTAGGCATTATAGCTCAAGACATAGTCTATTGTGCTGCATTAGCTTCCAATGATTTTTGGTCACGTCAAAATCATTTACCTGGCCATGATTGTAGTTACATAATTAGTAGAATGATTTACACAAGTTGTTGACCTTTTTATGTACATTTAGATTCCTTCCCATTCTTTTACTCTTTTAAATGACTGCTGTTAAACACATGCATAAAATCTTTTCCTATTTTTTGTAATTATTTCCTTAGGTTATAGTTTCAGAAGTAGGATTATTCCAGGGATATGAACATCTGAATTCAAGGGAAGTGTTAGCAATTTCTACTGCCATCAATCATTTACAAGTTCCACCATGTTTCATTTTTACCAGCATCCTATTTTATTTTTCAAATTTAATGCATAAACTGTGCCCCATTACAGTTTTAATTTGCATCTCAATAAGAGGTAGTAAAGTTGAACATTTTCTTATGTCTATTTATTACTTGTGTGTCCTCTTTGTGAATCTTCTATTCATGTCCTTTGCCCATTTACATTACAGTTTTGGTATTTTTCCTTTCAATTTTCATGAGATTTTTATGCAATACTGACAGAAACTTTTTCCTGATCTATTAATATTTTATGAAAATATTTCCCCCAGTCTGCTTGCCTTTTTATTTGAGTTCTGACAATATTTATTCTAGAGACTTGTAAACATTTCCCTCTAAGATTCATTCAATTCATTGAGAGCCTAGAATGCATAATTCTCCTACATATATGATATCTACTCTTTTTTAGCAGTCTTATAGGTTTTTATTTTTAATATAATGTAATGCTCTTTAATACAATTGAGCCTATTTTGACATAAGGTCTAGATGATTTTACTCGAAATTTCTTTAACTATGAGCTAAATTAAATTTAATGTGGAAATCAGGTTCCTCACTTATTAAAAAATGAATCCACTTTTCACTTTTATTCTAGAATCTCCAACAGAATATTGGGTAGGTCAAATACTTGATTGCTTAGGAAACCTCATTCCTCAGCCACGCTGTGTCAGCTATCAATTCATTGTCTCCTAGCTCTAAAAGTACCCTTCAATACTTGCTTTACAGGAATGGACAGGATTTCTTTGACTCTTACAGTGAGCATGATGTTAAATGTTCTCGGTAGAGGATGCTGGAGAACACTGAAGCTGGAAGAGGTTCTCCTGCTATTTCCGGTAGCTGCACTTTTGGTGAACAGTGCAGGTGTAGGAATGTCTGGTGATGCTCTGCCCTGGCCACTTACCTAGAACGTGCCATCCCTGGATGACTTCCTTGGGTACTCTTCTTCAGCTTTAGGCTTCCAGGAAGAGTTCTTATAGTTACCCTTTTATCATAGTTTAATAATATTTATATTAACCTTCTCCTTTATATTCACAGTCACCTAAATCATTATGTGGTTTCCATCTCTTGATTAGACCAAACTGATATATGTGCTGTGAACCAACATACCCTTTATATTTTTATCTAGAGAAGGGGGTCGGAAACCCTTTTTTAAAGGGACATATAGTACTAAATATTTTAGGCTTCCAGGCCATATAGTTTCTGTCACAAGTTCACATCCATTCATGTTAAAAAAAAATCTCAGCCAATGAAGAATAAAAGGGGAGACAGACATGTTGTCTCATGCCTGTAGTCCCAAAAGAAGAAGTGATACTGGAACAACTGGATATGGTGAATAAAAATGAATCTCAACCCTTATCTCACACCACACGGGAAAATTGATTTGAGATGGGCCATATATAGACCTACATACAAAAGCTAGGACCCTAATCCTTCTAGAAAAAAACTCAGAATATTTTCATGACTTTAAGGTAGGCAAATTTTTCTTACACAGGACACAAAAAGCACTAACCATAAAAAAATTCCCAATGAATTGCACTTAATCAAAATAAAAATTTCTTCTCATTAAAATATGTCCTGAAGAAAATGAAGATGACAGTTCATACAATAAATGATATGTACTCTTCAAAAGTGTCAAAGTTATAAAAGACAACAAATAAATAATAGATGCATAGATAGACTGACAAACTGTTTCACATGAAAGGAGACTAAAGATAAATGAAAACTATAATAAATGCAACATATGATTTTGGTTTGGATTCTTGACTCTACCATTGTTTTTCTTTTCTTATAAAGGACATTGTGGGACAATTGGTGAATTTTGAACAAAGCCTGTAGCTTAGATAGTAATACTGTGTCGATGTTAATGTACTGATTTTGATAATTGTACTGTGGTTAAGTAAATGTCCTTGGCTTTAGAAAATACTCACGGAAGTATTAGAGATAAAAGAACATCATCTCTATCACTTAGTCTCAAATGGCTCAGAAGAAAATTGTATGTGTTTGTATGTGTGAGAGAGAGAGAGAGAGAGAAAGAGAAAGAGAGACAGAAACACTGACAGTATCAACATGGTAAAATGTTAACATTTATGGGCTCTGGTGAAGGGTATATGGAAATTCTTTGGGCTATTTTTGAAACTTTTCTGGAAGTCTTCAATTACTTAGAAAGAATGTTTTAAAAAAGAAATGTATAGATAATCCCCAGATAGAGAGAGAATATTCATAATACATATATCTGACAAGAAACTCATTTTCAAAGTATATAAAAATGTATAACATGAATAATAAAAAGAAAACCCAATTTACAAATGGGAAAAATATTTGAACAGACATTTCACCAAAGATATATGGATGAAAAATATACACATGAAAAATATTCAATGTCATTAGTTGTCAAAACACTGACTACAAATTAGAAATGAAAATTAAAACCACAATGAGATCCTACTACATATCCACAAGAATGACTAATGTTGAAAAGACCGACAGCACTGAAATTTGGAGAGGATGTGGAGCAACACATACGTTGCTGATGGGAGTGTAAAAAGGTACAACCAATCTGGAAAACTATTTGGAACTTTCTCATGAAGTTAGATGTACACTTACCACATGAATCAGCATTTCCACTCCTAGGTATTTTCCTAAAAGAAATTAAAACATATGTCATCAAAATGGTTTGTACACAAATGTTCATAGCAGCTTTATTTATAACTGCCCCCAACAGGAAATAACCCAGATGACCACTGATAGATGAATGGATAAGCAGATTGTGACTTATTCAAATATGGATTACCATTCAGCACCAAGAAGAAAGGACTACGGATACAGGCAACAACCAGGATCATTCTCAAAAACACTATGTTGAGTCGAATAAGCAAGACAGAGAAGAATGCACATAGTATGATTCCATTTATATGAAGTTCTAGAATAGGCTAAACTAATCTAGGGTGGGAAAAAATCAGAACATTGGTTGCCTGGGGGTCAGGATGGGGGCTGATTGCAGCAGGGCAGGAAAGACCTTTCTGGGGTGAAGGCAATATTCTGTATCTGGTATGGGGTGGTGGTGTCACAGGGGTATATGACTGTCAAAACTCATTGAACTGAGCACTTAAAAGAGTCATGCCTTATATTGAATGTAAATTATATATACTTCATTTAAAAATTGTATTAAATATTTTAAAAAATCTACTAAAAAGTCCACTAAAAAGGGGAAAGAGGTGAGGTGAGAATGGGGTTTTAGGGTGTCTTTGGTGCTTATGGCTGAAGAAGGGTGGAAATTCATCCCCAGAGTCAGGTCTCAACCTTTCCCTCTCCCACAGCTCCCTTCCCGGAAATGTCATCATGCTGCAGGAGTTGTGGCCTCCTCCTATTTAAACTGTATCCCTAACAACCTTCCTATTATGGCAGTGCCAGCCTTCAGACAGCTCAGGCCTAAAACCTTAGAGTCATCTCTGACTCCTCTATTTCTTTTATAACCCGTATCCACTCCAGTGGCATGTCTCACTTGTTCCACCTTCAAAATAAATCTACACTCAGATCACTTCTTGCTGCCTCCATTGTTATCCTTTTTGTCCAAGTCATCCTCATGTCTGGCCTGGATCACTGCAATCTCCTCCTAAGTGGTCCCATTACTTGCTTCCACCCCTCCCCTTTTCACTAGCTGCCTCCAAGCCCAGGTGCACCTCTGCCTCAAGGCCTTTGCACCTCACCTGCTTTTCCTTCTGCCTGGCCTGCCATCTCTGTGGCTCCCTCCGCTCACTTCCTTCACCTTTGCTCATGTATCATTTTCTCACAAAGGCATTTCCTGCATACTCTGCTGAAAAACAAGACCCCTCTCCCATCCCACCCGCTCTCTCCAGCTCCCTTTCCTGATTTATTTTTCTCCATAGCACTTATCTCCATCTGATGTTGCACATATTTCATTTGTTTATTTTCTATCTCCCCCCACTAGGCTGTAAGCACAACCAGGACAGAGATTTCATCTCCTTTGTTTATTGTTACACCTCCCAGTCCCTGGAATAAAGTCAGCATGTAGTAGCAACTCCATAAATACTTGCTAAATTGTGAATTCTAGCTCTGGATACCAATCTCCAGGAAAGCAAGTGGAGGGAGAAGTTTTTCCCCATTACATGGATAATGGAGATGATATAGGTCCAAATGCCTTGAAAATCATAAAACAATAATCAAATTTCAGCGAATGTTACTCTGGAAAAAGATCATCATTTTCCCTACCTGTGCATAACTACCTTGCTTATTTCTTATCCTGCAGATCTTTATTGTCATGCTTCTTTCAATGCTGGATGGTAAAATTCCCTGGGGGACAGACACTATGTCTAACTTATTTGATATTATGATATCATGTACAGGGGGTGTTTGAAAGCTGTTGGTGGGGGGACATAGTTTGTTTTGACCCTGCTGCCTTCATGAGTAATCAGACAGCACAACATGAAGTCATGGGCACCCAGAACTTTAAACTCTAGCATGGGGGCTTAGCTGATTGAGGGTATCAGGGAACAAGATTCAGACCCTCTGGAATGGCTCACATAGTTCATTATTCACACGATCTAGGTGACATTTAAATCATGCAAATGTATTCTCCTTATCTGTGAATGGACACAGCACACACATTTGCGGTGACGCAGAGCAATGAATAATATATTTTAGAGGAGACAAAGGTATTTTACATTTCCATTTGACTCTGTGAAGTGCAGCCTTTGTATTTTCCTTCTCTATTTGAATTCTTATTTCTTACCAAGTGGATACATAAAAGAATTTGTCTTTTTTTTCCTTCTGCCTTTCTCTCTCCTTCCTTCTTCCATTCCTTCCACCTTTTCTTCTTTCAGTATTTATCCTTTCTTCCTCCTCTCTCTCACTCCTTTTCATTTCTCCTCCCTCTCTGCTTCCCCAGCATCACACCACCCCGCCTCTGCCAAGGCTTCCACCTACCCTTGGGAGGAGGACATCACCACCATCTGCTCCTGCCTCGTATGAGCTCACATTCTCGTGTATTGCATGGGCTCCATAGTTGCTGTTGATGCTTGTTTAGGTTGTCAAAGAAGAATGGGGAGAGGGCTCATAGGAGGTAGACCTGGAGGTTCTTTAGGGGTCACTGGCTGCAGTAGGTCTTCTTGCATGCACCTGACCCATTTCTCAAACCTGTCCACTGCAGGATGGGAAAACAAGAGACTCAGAGTGGGAACTGACCAGCTCAAGGTTAAGCGATGAATTTGATTTGCTATTCACCAATGGCTGCTTTTGTAAGCAGGTCCTGACTCTCTCTCTAGCTGGATCTCCTGCCCTACATGTCCCCTGATGTTGTAACAGAAGATAGTGAGCCCAATAGGTTTGGATTATGCCTCCAATTTATTAAAGGGCAAGCACAGATTTTTTCAGGACTATCAAATGGACTGATAGCTCTGTGATTTTTGGAGAGCTAACGCATTGACTGTTTTGTAGAAAATCGCTCATAACAATCCTACAGGGACGAAAGCTGTTTGTTAGAGAGACGCTGAGAAAACGTGAGTGCTGGTGGTGATAATAGTCAACACATCCATAGCACTTACTCTGTGCCACACACTGAGTAAAACACTTTTAAGTTAATTCATTTATAACTTTCACACAGCAAAAGGGGAAACTGAGGCACAGTTGAGGTGCCCATCATCATAGAGTGGGTTCTTAACCACACATTTAAACTATGTCCTTGCAGTCTCTCTCACATCAGGAAGCTGGGCCTTCAAGCCCTTCTAGGACTTGGAATCCTCCACCAGACACCCAGCAGAATGTGAGCTCTCAGTCACAGAAAAGGGTGTTGATGTGGCTGTGAAGTCCTCGGTCCATCCAAACCTGCTTGCAGGGTCAGACATACTGGCCTGAAAAGGTTAACAGGCTGGGAGAAATAAGGGGGCGCATGATTGGTTTGACCTTATCTGGAATGACCAGCTTCCAGATGGGTTAACTACTAAGGAATTGCTGATGCTCATCTCTCCACTGTCAATGAAGTTGAGATGTCCTGCCTTATCCCATTGGTTGCCCCCCAAACAGCAATCAGCTGCGAATTGCTGAGGACTTGATTGGATGTCTTCCTTTTTGGTGGGCACATTTACAGTGTTCCCTGGCCACACCCTCAAAGAACGGGGTCTCCTATTTTATTCCTGATTGTAGCATCTCACTCTTCTGTACTTGTCATATTAGCCAGAGGATATTGGGCATAATATGCATAATGCCATCCATTAGGGGCCATGCGGCTGATGACTACACATCTTGTAATGAGACATGTATGGCCAGGCCATGGTACCTGTGACTCTTTACTCAAAGCCAAATCAGAATTAACAGGGGAGGGTCTTCCTGCAGGCTCCATGTAGATTTTCCTCTCAACTCCCCATTCCTCGGAGGCACTGACGGAGCAGGCTGGCCATTGCTGGTGCCTAGAGTGAGTTACTTCTCTGAAGTACACATACTGCCACTGGAGAATTTTGAAGTCCACAAGCAAGGTTGCTTAAAATTCCACAAATATGTATTGAGCACCTACTATGTGTTTGACTCTCTGTACAGTATGCCCACTTCATTGCATTCTGAGAAAGACTTCCTACTCTGTGCACAGACTGGGGGAGCCTGAAGATCATGCATCACACAGCCATGTGTCCCCTGGAGTGAAGGACGGCTTTGGGAATGTCAGGAAGGGGGTAAAGCTCAACACAGTCATTGATGTCTCAGGGGTAGATTCATGGCACTTTGGCTCCCAAAGAGGGCTTGGTGAGGGCCTCCACTCAATGATAGAGGGAATTGGATCAGGGTGAGAGCATTGTGCATGTGTGGGATGACAGAAAGGGGATTTAGGATTGCAGTGGCACATGGGAAGAAAACAGTCTTGGAGGTGGTGACAAGGGGATACTATCCTCTCGGTGAAGGATGGATTCCTGCTGGGTGGGGATTCCTGGTCTGCCCCTGCAGAGGCAAGAGCCCTGGGAAAGTCTCCCAGGGTGAGGGGCATCAGGAGTAAGGGGCGTGGTGCTGATGCTGGACCCATGACTGGAATTAGTTCTGCACGGCTCCTGCTGCTCAGAGTGGTGCCCTCTTCCTCACATGGTACGAGGGTGGAGGAGGCATTTGGGAAGCTTCTCCTGCCATCTCTCTGCAGGAGTGTTAGTGATGGTGCACACAATGCCAGTAATCATGCATAGAGCAGCAGCTAACATTTATTGAGTTCTCATTGTGTGCCACACCCTGTTCTAAGCTCTCTATCCATTTTATCCTCATGACAGTCCTGTGAGGCAGGCATGGTTCTCACTGGGCTGCCTAGGGGATCTTCTGTACAGATCACAAGCCTGTAAGTCAAGAAGTGTTAATAAAACAGATTCTGGGTCTTGGAGGCCCTTGATCTCTCCTGGGACCCTGGAGATGACTTGGAGGATGCTCAAGGCTCAGACCTAAGAGGGAAGAAGCAGAGTGGGCAGGTGTGTCTCCTCTCTGAGCACATGCTTAGGTTCGGGTTCCCCAAATATGATCTGCTGACATCCTGCTCAGGAGCTTGTGAAAAATACAGACTGCCAGGTGCCACACCAGATCCACTAAATTCAAATCTCTGGGAACGGGGGCTGGGATTCTGCATTGTCAGCAGGGCAATGTATAGGCACATCGAAGTTGCAAACCTGCATTGTAGGGAGTAATTGCCATCCTGGACAGTTTCTATTTTGTTCTACAGGTAAGGATGGAGTATCGGGAAGACTCACGTGTAAGGAATATCATTTAGAATCCTGGCAGGAGGTGAATCATTTATATTCTAATATATCCTGAGAGCAAAGAGAGGCTTCTGATAATGCAGATAAGTTTGTTAGATTGTACCCCCAAAAAGTCCCAGAGAGAGGTTTAAGACCTTATGACACTCCCCAGCAGACCATGTGTAAATCCACATGATGGTAGAGTTGTTTTTAAAACAAAAATGAAATTGCACAACAACGTGAATATACTCACCACTATTGAACTGTACACTTAAAAATGGTAAATTTTGTTGTGCATTTTTTACCATAATTAGAAAAAAAGTGAAAAAGGGCAATTCAAGGGGCATGAGGCAACCAGCCTTTGCATCAAAAACAAAGCTTTTGCAGTAACACACTCTTGCGAAATTCAGAGAAAGCTCACCTAAAGCAGACTCCTGATTAAATGCCACCTTGTCCAGGCTTCCAAGCTTTGACGGGGAGTGAGCAGAAACTGCAGAGCCCTCTCCAGAGATGTCTGGAACAATTCAAACATGAACACAGATAATTCATACAGAAAGTAGACTGAAGGCAGATCAGTGCCCAGGGAGCAGAGACACAAGATGTGCCTTAGGAAGTGAGTGTTGGTGGAACTTGACATGTTTTTTGGGATCTCCATGATAGCAAAACAGCAAACAAGGTGTTTCTCTAAGGGGCACGAGGTGTAGGATAAAAATATTAACAAAGAGAAGAGATGTGGAAAAGAACAGAGAGGGAGAGCATTATTCAATTAACCTCCCAAAGCAGCTCCAGGATTCTAAGTTCCTGGACGACTATCCTCCAGATAAATCCCAGCCCTTGGGAAAGTAAAGGAAAACAGCCCCTCATTTAGGCTGGGGGCTGAAAAGGGAATGTAGGCAAACATCTGACATTAGCCATCTAGTCTCAGAATATTCCCTGCTCCTTGAATGGCCTCATGTAGCACCTCCTTTGGAAGACAGTGACCCTAATGTGCCAGGAGACCCATATGAGAGCAGCAGTACAGCATTCTCCAGATGGAGTCAGCTGTCTCCTGTAGGTGCTCCTGAAGGCTTCCAGACAATATCCTTTCCACCCCTCACCTTCGCACCACTCTTCAACTGAGCCAGCCTGAAACGTGCAAGACAGACTGTCAGGAAGGGCAGACCGGAACTCCTGTCTTGTTCCCAATCATAGCAGAAAAGCGTTCATTGTTTCACCATTAAGTATGATGATAGCTGTAGATTTATTTTTTTGTAGATGCTTACAGGGGGTTCAAGGGATTTGGGGACTGATCAAAAAAAATGATATCACCATGAGAGGCAGTAACATATACCAAGCTTTATTGGGTGGCACTTGGACAGAGTTGAATGAGAGAGGACATCACTTACAGCATGAGACCTACCAGAGGCTTATGGCAAGGGATCACCTCCAGAAGGAGGGCAGAACACCTGGGAGAGAGAGAATCAGAATGAGGTGTCTTGGTGATGTCGCTCAGCAGTATAACAGGGAGTCTCTGTCAGAGACCTCTGAAGGGCAGCAGTGGCTTGAAGCTTATAACGTCAAGGCTCTATTTTTAGCAATGGGTAACAGCTGCTGGGTGAGGTTTCATGGAGTATGTAAAGCAGCAGGGTCTATGGCTAAAAATATGCTTGTTTGGGCATCTAAAAATAATTGGATCTGTAAAAATTTCAGTTTGATGTCAGCAGATTTTTGAGCTAATGGATGGATCTCAGCTTGGATAGAAGAAATAAATAATCTAGAGACCAATGCACAGAGGCCACCTTCGGCTCATTTATATTCACAGTGCCCTTTATCAGTTTGAGAACGTTTTTCTCTTTTCCTGTTTCCTGAGAGTTTGTATTATGAATGGATCTTGAATTATGTCAAATATGTTTTTCTGCACCCATTGAGATGACCCCTTAAATTGGAATGGAACGAATTGAATTACATTGATTGAGTTTTGATTATTAAAACAATCTTTCATTTCTGGATAAACTCAATTTGCTCATGAGGTAGCATTTGTTTTATGCATTACTTGCTTTGATTTGCTAATACACTGATTTGCTTTTATTGTAATCGTTGTTGTGATTAGAGTCACGCTGGGCTCATAAAACAAGTTGAGAATTATCTCCTCCCCTATTTTCTTTTCTTTTTTTTTTTAAAGTGGCTCCAAACAACACAAATTTATTCTCTTGCATGTCTGGAGGTTAGAATTCTAAAATCAAGCTTTTGGCAGCCTTCTGGAAGCTTCAGGGGAGAATCTGTTTCTTTACCTTTTCTAACTTTCTAGGGGCAGTGGCCATTGTTTTGGAAATTGTTGTTACATACATTTTATCAGGTGATTTAGTTGTTTTTGTGGGCGTGTAAGTCTAGTTCCTGATGTTCCATATTGGTTGTGAGTGGAAGTTATAATTGCAAGTTGCCCCATCACATTGACTTATGCATTGTCATTGAACATACCATGTAATGTCATTGAACACATCACGCATTGTAATGTAATGCTGATACACTATTATTGTGTATATTTGTCCTGTAGTTCATTGTCCCTGAATATTCCCCACCAACAGACAATAGGGATTGGTCCAACAAGGAAGTGGAGATGAAGAGAGAGAGCTGGAATATAGAGAGAAGGTACCACCTTCCAAATGTCTCATGGCATCTTTCTAGAGCCAGGCACATGTCAGCACTCAATTGTTTTCAAACAGTTGCATGAATGCATGTAGGCTTACACACACGTGTGTGCATAAATAAATGAACTAACGCCTATGGCTGGGTGGTTTCTTTCCTCCTCTGCTAGTTCTCCATTATGCAGACCAGACACCCCACATCCTTCAGATCCCCCTCCTGGGACACAGATCTCATTAGTGGAGGACTGCTCCAGGGCCTTCCTGCCAGGAAGAAACCTCTGCCTTTTGGGAGGCAGCACGCCGTCCTACACGCTGTCCCCAGCCTTGTTTCGGATCATTTCCTCACTCCTCAATTCCTTCCTCACTGTATTGCTATTTTTAGCCTGATGCTCAGCTGATGTTCCTCATTCTTTCATATTTTTGGAAGTGGATTCCTCTTTTAATTTCTTCACCATAACCTTGGTGACCCCTAGTAGGATTTCAGGATGTGAACACCACTTTTAATTAGCATGTGAATTTTGAGAGTATCAGAACCCTGCCCTATCTTTTCTATTTGCAAAAAGCATCCAGTATTTCTCTTGATGATAATCTGTACTCTATCATTATCTAGCCCCAGGGCTGTTACTGACTAGACAAAGGGAATTTGGTAGAACTATGTCATTTTTGAAATTAGTGAACAGAAGCGAATACTTTTATATGTCATTGCTAAAATGTGTTCAAAGAAAACAATGACAAATAACCCAGTAGTTTTGAAACGTTTCCCAATGTAAGACTTTTTATTCTGGTTTCGTGCTGAATTAGAGGTACCTACAACAGACTATAGACAAAAGTAATTAGGAAGGGCTTAATAAAAATGTCCAGAAAACAATAAAATAGGGAATGTTCAGTCTTGTAGACCTCACACAAATTATCAAGTCTTAATTTCAGTCCTAACATTGAGTGACAGAATCCCTAATTCAGATGGGATGAGCAATTTAAAAGAAGACTGTAGGCTTGGATTCTGACTGTGCTGACTTCTAAAAAATTTGAAAATCATAAGACAGTAGTCTGTCAGGCTAAAACTTTTAGGTGTGAAGAGTCTACCAGAAGACTGAATACAGTTTTGTGAGGATAGGGGCAAAAATACAACAAACAACAGTCAGGAAATGCCAGAACCAGTATGCTCAAACAGGTAGGAGAGCCAGGTGGGGGTGAAAGGGGAGAGGAAACTTTGCTATAAACAGGGCAGGCTCAGGTGGATGAAGGATGGCCTTACCTCAGCAGGGGGGCTAGTTCCACAGTGTCAAGGGCTGAGGTCTGGGCAGCCCTGGAGGGTTGTTGGCTCTCTCAAACATAGCTGCCACTAGACTAAGGCTTCTCAGCGACGGTCCTCAGCCCTTTGCTGCCGTGGTTGGCTTGATGAGGACAGGGAGAGGCTGCTTGAGGAGGAGGTGCAGCAGCGATGGCATGGTGGGCTGAGGCCCAGGCCCCTGGCCAAGGGCGGTTTTCTGGGGAAGTGGAGGTCAGCATTACTTAAGGGCGTTAGGGATTTTGCTGTACTAGGACTTAAACTGGCCTCTAAACTGGGGAATGATCTCATGTGCACTATTCCCGAAAGAGATTTCAGGGTGTTCCAGAGATAAACAATGCCACCCCCCCTTTGGGCTTGGGGTGTGTCTTGGGGTAGGACTTGTGGGACCTGGTGCCAGGGGAAGAGCTGTCTGAGTCTGAGGACGCCATCTCCTGGAGGGGTGGCTTCTTGGCAGGTTTCTTTTTCTTCCTTCTGGGGTTCTCCTGTCTCCGCTCTCTTGAATCCCCAGTGTCAACTTCCTTCAGTGGCCAGGGCTGGAGAGCAGAGTTCATCCCTACATCTTCTCTAGAGGAAGAGAGAGAGAGAGATCAGAGTTACCCTGGTCTTGATTGCTGCTGTGTCTACGAGTCAGCCCCATGCGTGTTTCACAGCTCTCTGTCCACATCCTTCTTCCCATGGAAAGGAGGCTTGGGAGTCCTGTGGGCCCAATGCTCTAGGCTGGGTTTAATCCCACTCAGGTCATCCCCACAGGCCTTTGGGGTCTGGAGCCTCACAAGGCATGGAGAACCTAAGTGTTTGGACCCTGTCCTGACCAAGTCAGTGAAGGGACAACTCTCAGCCCAGAAGCCCCTGGGTATGTCCCAGCATGGACCCCTGCCCACCCCAAGGGCTTCAGCTTGGCCCCTTCACAGTCCAGTTCATCCCTGAACCAGAGTTTGTGTTAATACTTTACAGACATTCATCCACATCCCCAGGCTCCTCTCATGACTTCCAGGTATACTATCAGAAACATTTTCCCATATGCCCAAAATGATATGATTCGTATTTACAGTTAATTGAAAAAACTTAGGTATGACTATGAAGTCATAGAACTGGATTACTATGTAGAAAATGCACTGCACAAAGCTTATTTATCAGAAGTGTTGTCCTTCAGAGAAGGCATCTTGGGAACACATGATCTCATTCTAGCCAGGGAACCGTGGCTCACTGTTTTGGGAACATTCTTTTTCTGGGCCTTCAGGGTAAGTTAAGGACACCAACTGCCTGGTGTTAAACCTTATTTTGTTCCCATAATCAGTATCGACTACTTTGATCACCCTGCCTTTGCTACGAATAACGTTTTGTTTTGTGTTTTCTTGTTTTTACTCTAAATAACTTCTCACCATTGCTGCTTCAGATCCTTCTAGAAATTGTCAGGAAACAAATAATAAACTAGAAAAAGATTTTTAGTTATTGCCAAATAGAAAATGCCATCATTCAAATCCCTTGTCAAAACATCAAGATTCATCACACATGATCATTTTCAAAGACTACAAGACTTAGGAGAGAATTCCCAAGAAAGATTAAAAAATTGGTCTAAGCAATAGCAGCAACATTAGGAAAAGGCTTTCTGGAAAGCCATAGACAAAATTATCTTTAAATATGAGGCCAGCGCTTGTGTAGCTGTGTCAGTTCTGTGATACCAGGTTCTTAGAGACATCCTGAAATCACACTTTTAGGTTGTAGTTCCCATCCCTGCTCTGTGAATTCTAAATAAAGCCTTATCCATCACATTACCCTCAGCTATCCCTGAAATTGCTGCCTTTCTCCAGAGCAAACTAAGTTGACACTTTCTACTTCCTTTTCACAGGTTTTCCCTATTTCCCATGCAGTAGGATTGATCAAAGTCCAGCCTCTAGCTTATACCCTCTCAGAAAGAAGAACAGGAAGGGACAGTGGGAAGTAGAGAGTTTTCAGGTATACTACAAGAACCAGAGAGTAGGTGGAAGAGGAGCCTCCCTACCTGTGGGAAGAAGACCTTAGAAGGAACAGGAAGAAGAAGAGCAAGAGAGACCATGAAGCAATGTGTGGACAGCCCTTAGTAGGGCATTGGTCACATAGCTATGGAACACCTGAATGATGGAGTTCTAGGCTGGAAATAATGAAACAAGAGGTGTTGTTGTCACTGAAAGTCACAAACAATATATTAAGTGAAAAAAAAGTTACAAAATAGAATGCATATTATATTTTCATGTTTGTTATGAAGGCTGTGGAAACCTTTGTGTCACACTGTTCACAATCGTCCCTGGGAAATGGATTCCAGCCAAACTGCCACACTAAAAACATTTTTTTTTTTTGCAACTGTTATATGTAATAAGGAGAAACAATAAAGCTTTTTATTTTGAGGAAAAATAAGAATCAACACAGCAGGGAAACCACTCTAAAAGGATATATACCAAAATATAAATAATGATTCCTTTTGAAATGTGGGACTATGGATGGTTCTTGTATTTTTTTGGCTTTTTATTTATAAATTATGTTAACTATATATTGCTTGTGGATGAAGAATAGAACACTGTGAGTTTTCATGATTAGAACAAAAAGCAGGCAAGGGTTTTGATTAAGGACAAGCCTTTACATGAAGCAAGCAGATATTGCTCGTCTACTGTATTTCACTCTCTGGAATGACCAGTGTTGACCAAGTTCATGATATTTCACAAGGGAATGTCCCTTTATTGAGGGGTGAGGGAGGGGAATGGTAGGTGTACACCTGATGTGAGAGCTCCCGCCGCCAGGGGAGGGCGCCCTGACCTCAGGTCAGCCACGTTCTCTGCCAGCATGCCTGGAAGGGACCCACTAAATGGCTTTCTTTTGCCCAACCTCATCCCAAAACAGAGTTAAACTCGATGCCCTATTAATTATTTTAGCTACAGATTTGGTTGAATAATTTGATGTACATATGATACGTGTGCGTGTTTGGGAGGGGGCAGGTACTGTGGCTTTACTGACTTTTCAGAAGAGGCTGGTTCCACCTTCCGGGAAGGAAGTGCTGATCACCCACTCCACGCTCTCTCCGGGGTCAAAACCCACCTGTTCACGCAATCAAGCACTGGCAGCTCGCCAGTGTTCCTGCTGCTTCTGCGAGGCCTCATTTCTATTCTGTCCCAAGGGTCTCTCTGCCAGCAAGGCTGCCTTAGAACACAAAGAATAGAAGGACCTATGGGGCAGGCACCAAACAGATGTCTGGTGAGGACCAGGAGGCCTCTGAGTTTTACTAATTGGAGGGGCAAAAAATAAAGAGACCAATGAGAAAAAACTGTTGCCACTCCAATTGCTACCACTGGCCCCAAGCATTGGTGAATCTCTATGACTCCTTGTGTTCCCTTGTCCCAAGCTCGGGGTACCACAGCAGCTTTTTGAAAGCAGGCAATGGCATTTGTCCTTCTGGCTAATATAGGACACTCACGGACAGGGTTTATTGCTGAACTGCTCGTTTTTCAGGGCTCTGCTCCAGCATAGGAAATGGGGCTCCTGATCTGACCGGAGGGAGCTAATGACATACAGGGGCTTAATGATTGCACAGGCACAGCTCCCTCCAGGGGAACAGTTGTCAGGAGTGACCAGGCGAGATTAAGGGAAGTGATTCATCTAATGTCATGTCAGAGGCAGTGCTGAATCTTGAAGCTTCCATCAATGACTTAATTTCACCACTGTCAGGAGGACAATGTTAGGCCACAACACTGCACAGAGTAAAGGGAGGAGTGTTAAACAACATGGACGCTATCCTTGCCCTTGGGACAGACTCCTAACTCCAAATGGCTCCATGGAAAGTTACCAAACTGCTCAAAAGAGAGGATAACGAGAGGCTAATTTTTATTGTAATAGAAACTGGGGAGCTGACCAAAGACCCAGATAAACCACACCTCAGCCCTGGGAAGGTCTCCCCTCCCTTGCAGCACATCCCCAAGACCACACAATGACTATCAGGCAGCAAGAGAAGGACATTCCTTGCCTCTAGGGTCTTGGTACCCAACAACTTCCTTCAGGTGCCTGGTGATTTCTCTGGAGCACAGGGAATATGATTAGCCCTGTATGGCTTTCCTGAGATCACATTTGGAATGTTATTAATTTTTTTTAAGAAATCACACTCCCTGTAAAGAGTCTTGTTAAGGAGGAGCCTTGATGATAACTCTCCCAAGCCTTGTTCTGTCAGGAATGAAGCGGGGGAGGGTTCTAGCCCTGCTAGGAGCAATTTCTAGCCAGTTGCGAGGCACCAGATGTATGAATTCAGGCCAGGCCTGCCAGAGGCCCCAGCCTGTGGGTGGCTGAGCAACACTGGGAGAGGCACTTGTCTCCACTGGAGAAAACCAGAAGGCAGAGCATCCACCCACCAGGTGCCTTCCCCTGTAGCGGCCAGAGGCCACAGCCCTCTGATGTGAACAGGACTGCAGGGAGGCAGCCAGGGAAGAACTTGGTCTGTGAGTCCCCTGCCCTGGTGGGGAGAGAGGATGCCAAATGGGGGAAGATTCCCATTTCACTTGCTCCTTGGAGTTATTGAGAAGATCACATGGGAGAACACATTTGTGTTCTTTAAATGGAGAAACACAGAGGCAGGTTAAGGAAGAGTCTCACTCAGAAAAGATATTCCCCATGCCACAGAATGTAGAAAAAAAGCTCAGGGACACTACTGCAGGGAAGGGAAGGGAAGAGCAATCATTTCCCTCCACTGAACACACACTCTTAGAATACACACATCTCAGCTGTGGGGTCAGAGCATGCAATTGTCGTGCTGCAAAGGAAAGAGAAAACTGGTACCAGCCGCACCCGTTTCACATTGCAAATATGGTGATACCAAAATTCTCTCCTTTAAGAACCAGTCATTTGGAATTTAGCAATATGGATAACACATTTTGCAAGCTAACCCTGTTAAAAAAGTCTTCAAGAATCATTTAGGTGTCAAATTTTGAGTTGAAAATGAAAATTGGCCTTGACTTTAGCCATGTTTCATCAATTTTGAACCCTTTACCTTTCAAACCCTTTCCTTCCCGTCTTTCACTGTGCACCAATCTCAGTTAGGACCCAGGAGAGGGACCTGCAGGAAATTCTCTCAGTCACCCACAACTGAAGGCCCAGGAAGGAGGAATAGGGGGCCGAGGATGGAGCTGGCTGCAGCATCCTGGTACGTCCAGCTGCTTGGACCAGGTATCCCTTGTCTTACCCCCAAATAGATGGTTTTAGTGGATTCAACATTTTAAAATAAAATTTAGTAAATAATGTCCTGTTGGAGATGTAACCTATGGTACATTTCTTTAATAGCCCATGAAGAAAGCACTAGGATTTTTTTTTTAATAGCCTCATTTGGTGTATAATGGTGCAAGGACTTACTAAGGAACAACCAAAGGGAGGCACGTCTGTCTACAGAGTGAATGAGAAAGCACTCTTGAGGAAAGGACCTACCAGAAGGAAATCCCAGTGTAGATACAAAATAAGACCTACACCTTTATTTTTGTGCTCAGTTCTGCTAGCTCTGATTTTAGAAATAGAGACAGGTTAAGGTCTGAACTTAGTAGGTTGAATGTGACCTCTGTTTGGGAGGATTATAGTCAGTCTCTTGCTCCCAGAGAGGCAGCCAGAGCAAAACACAGTGGACATTACAATGGCAGACTAAGGAGGCAATGAATACTTCCACCATGTAAAGCTCTAGAAGCAAGAGTAGATAATTAGCAGCTAAGAGCTTTAAATAAGGCCTGGGGAAGCTGTGGAACAATTAAAGGCTTTTCTCAACATAGAAAGAATGGCATTTTATTGCATTTTGATTCTAGAATAGTGATTGATAACTGTTGAATTTAGTGAAAATGGGCAATACCTATACACATCTACTCATATTCTTTCATAATGTACTGTAATTTGGATATAATAGGAACCAGGAGAAGGACCTACAGGGACCATTTTTTGAGTAGAATTTTGAGAGAGATTAATATGTTTTTATTTTAAATGAAATATCATACTCATCTGGACAAAGAATGAAGGATTGTAGCATGCATTTAAATAATTATATCTAAGGAAAGATTCTCTACAGAGCTACGTACACGTCAAGGAGCACTGCTGGGCAAACACTAGCATGTGTGTGTTTGTTCATTGGTACATTCTTCAAATAGTCATTGGACACATCCTGTGAGCTGGACCCTGGCCACTGGGATTCAGAAGCAGATGGAACCTAGTCTCTACCTTTAAAGACTTGTGCCTACACAGTCCAACTGCAAAGGACATTTTCTTTAATAAAAACCTCTATAGGATGCAGGGGGACCTCTATAGGATATCTGGGACATCGCCTAGCGGTAATGACACTTGAGTTCAATCTTGGAGTTCCCCAGCTGGCCAAGGACAAGGAACAGCATTCCAGGGAGGGAATACTTCATCTGTGCAAAGGCACAGAGACCTGAAAGAGCATGGTGTGGGGAAAAGCCTACAAGTCTTTTCTGTGGTCAGTGTGCAGAGGGCATTGGTATCTTGGTTGGGGGGTGGTGAGGGACAAGTGAGGCAGGCATGGGTCAGACAAATAGGGGGCCTAGCTGGGATAAGAAGGGGCTGGGAGAGGGGTGTCACTGAAGGATTTTTAAGTAGGGGAAGGGCAAGAGCAGATTTGCAGGTGAGGAAACTTACTCTGCTCAGCCCTTGTGGAGAATGGCTAGGACTACGACAGGAGGAGGCTGGAGGAAACATGAGTCCTTGCAAATTAGGGTCACTGTAACATGGAGACACATGGGAAGTGGTGGGTGAAGTACAAGGGGCACAAAAGATGACCACCAGATTTCTGATTGGACAGCTCAGTGACTGGGGATTGGAAGGGTGAACAGAGATGGGGAAGGCTGAGATGGGAGCAGGTTTGTGGGAAACTGATTTCAGTTTTAAATGTGTCAAATTTGAGATTCTGTACACTCAAGTAGAAATATCCAGTGGGTGGTTGGAAATAATGCCATTCCTGCCATGTGTGGAACACCTGCTTTGTGCCAGGCAATGACCATTCCTGATCCTTACACCACCCTAATCTTGTGGATTAGAGGACAAGCTCGGAGACAAGAAACCCGTCCAGAGGCACAAAACTAAGGGAGGGATGTGAACTCAAGCCTTAGTTTCCAGTGCTCCTTCCTGTCATTATCCACCATGGCTGCACAATCAACCAGCTGGTGGCTTTCGAAAGACCCACCGCAGGTCCCACTCTCAGAGTCAGTCTGTGGTGGTAGCTGACGGTGTCCAGTATGACTGAGAACAAGCCCAGTCAGTGTGGACAGAGCTCCTTGGTTCAGGCACATGAGGGGTCCTGAATGGCTCGTGTGGCAACAGTCTAAGCAGAAGGTTAGGGGCAGAAGCCAATACCTAAGGCTGAGGGAGTGAACAGGCGGCAGGAGAGTGGAGATTGCATGTGGAAATGGGCAGTGAAGGGAAAGGAGTGTGCTGGGTCATGCTGCAGAAGCAAGGGAGGTTTGTGTGCTTAGGAGTGTGTGCTTGTGCTTGCATGTGTGTGTGTACATGGGCGTCAATAGGACAGGCAAACCTGAGTTTTTGCTGAGGTGAAGGACTCAATGAAGAGGAGCTAAGGAGAGAGGAGAGAGGAATCCAGGGATAATTGATGGTGCAAGGACCTGAGGTAGTGGACCAATCAGCCTTGGATGGAAGGAGGGACACTCACCCTTTGACATCAAGGGGAAGATAGAGAGTTACATAAGTCCAGAGGTGGAGGATAAGAAGTTGAGGGAAAGAATATCTGATGGTTTCTGTTTTGAAGTAGAAGGTAAGGCCATTGGGAGAATGCAGGTTAGCACCTGAAGACAGCCCCCAAACTCTAAGTGAAATTGGAGGAGGCTTCCTGGCCCCCTTTCCTAAACCTTGCTCAAAATCTACCTTCATCTCTTCTTGTGTGCCTTTGACTCCAAGGTCAAGGCTCTGCGACTCCAAACTTGATGCCCCTTGTTGGCCCCACAGACTTGGGTTTTTGTTTCCTCTTTAGGCCTCAACTTTTTCCTATTGACTTAGCTATAATCCACATTTATAGCTCTTAGCAATCCTACTGCCTCAGATGAAAATTCGTTCACCTCACTGCAGCCCCCAGAAACCACCACCCAGCCAGCCAGCCACCCACTCGCTCGCCGGGCCACAGGCAAGCCGGGACCAGCACCTCACTCCTACCTCCCAACAAGGGGAGAGGCAGGTAGGTGATTGGCCCTGACTGAGACTAGGAGGTCTTGAATCTTTACAAATAAAAGGGGAACAATTCCTTCATGCTTGGATTAGTACCTGTGGCACATAATAAAGGCTTAATAAAGTTCGTCACTGACATATTCATAAATGCTTTTCTGAAGGGTATTCAAGTAATGTTGGATTTGAGATTAAAATCAGATGGATAAATAAACAGCAGAACCAGGTTTGATGCAGAAGGGATAACAATCACAGAGGTACGTTTTGAGGAGGAAGTCCTCCACCTCTGCTCTTCTCCTGTAGGAGTTAGAGGTCATGGATCTTAATTCAGAAACAGATCAAAAGTACAAAGATATAATTAATATTCAAAGGGTAAAAGTTGAGTACACTTACACATTTGGATCCTCCTGAATTGGGAGTGACTTTATATGAGAGCAAGAGAGAGCATACTTGTTTTGGCTGATCTTAATAAGTGCACTCCGAAGGCAAAATTCCTGTAATAATACCAAAAGAGCTCACTCAATTTAAATCAGAAATGTCCACAATTCAGATATAATTTTATTCTAGCTCAACCCTTTATAATAGTTCTAGTCATTATCCTATTCAGGGTGACACTTAAGAGAGCAGTTTAAATTCAGAGCCTCACTTGATAGTTATTTGCTGAATAAAAGTCATTGTTCAGTCCTCTCTGTCATTTCTCCATATTCTGGGTCAATTGCCAAGTCTACCCATATAAGATGCACAAACACATACACAGCCCTTTATATAACCACCTTCCTTTCTATCTTTATTTCAGCCTTGAATCTTTTGATTCTTTCCTGGACAACACCCTTTTGCTAAATGCCCCACCTTCAGCCTCATCAGATCTCCCGAATCTCCATCAGAACAGCCTCCAGTGTCCTTCCCGCTGGCCACACCACTCTACTCCCTAGAACCCCTGCCCTGTGGGTAAATTCCCAGGTCCTTCCCTGGGCTTTGAAGCTTTCCTTTGGGATCCTGGGCCAACTACTTTATCTCTTCCTGCAGCCTGGGGCATGCCCAGGGGGACATCTCAACATGCTCCTTGGTTTACTCCCTCCTCCCTTGCATAGTAGATGTCCCCAAAGCAGTGCCACATGCCAGGAACACTTCCCCAGGTTCTGCTCCTCAGACTGCTTCTCTACCGCCATCAAGACAGCTCCAGGAAACTCCATCTTCTCTAAGTGGCTTTCCTGGGTTGATGAGAAGACACCCCTTTCTCCTTGTACTCTGTCAGGCTGGACTTGATGTTCCTGTGGCCACTGGCTCTGATGGTCTTCCCATTTTGTCCTTAACTCTACATTTCTTTTACCACACTCCTCTCCCCAGTGGAACTACCTCATGTCACAGTCAAGGATTTACTGCATGTTTTTATTCTGTATACTAGGCAGAAGGGCACAGTGGTTTAGAGTATAGGCCATGGATCCAGATTATCTGGGTTCAAATGCCTGCTCAACTGCTTACCAGGGGTGTGACTTCGCCTCTCTGCTTCAATTTCCTCATATGAATATGAAGATAATAACAGTCCCTGCCTCACGGTGTTCTGAAGAGTAAACTGTTCACTATGTGTAAAGCGCTTGGATTAGTATCTGTGGCACATAATAAAGGCTTAATAAAGTTAGTCACTGTGACTTTTCTTTTTGCTTACCAATCTATTCTGCTTGCCAGTCTGTTTCCCAGGCATGTTAAGTGGTCCATCAAGACAATGTCATTTTCTATTAGAAATGTCATTCACTCAGGTAATTTAAAAACCAATTGTTGTTTTGTTTGCAGACCCTTCTCTTCATCAGGTTGTACTGGGGTTGGGCATGGGTCCTGCCCTTAAGGATTGGGAGACTGGTGAGGGAGTGAGCAGTGCAGCTGGTGGGAGAACTGAGGGTCCCAGTGGGAAGTCACAGTCAGGCAGAGTCTTCAGGGTGACAGGAGCTTCCAATGGAAAGGAGATGGGGAGGGAAGTCCAGGAAGATGGAAAAGCCCCCTGTGTTTGGGAAGCAGGAAGCCTTCCACTTGGCTGGAAGCCACGCTCATGGAGCAGGCTTGGGCCACACTGAGCCATGTTGGGATTCTCCTAGAGGGTGACAAGAAGTATGTGCATGTGTGTGTGTGTGTGCGTGTGTGTGTGTGTGTGTGTGTGTGTGTGTGTCGGGTGGTGGGGATATCAAGCAGGAAAATGACATAATCAGATTTGTAAATGGATAAAGAATTTTTCTAAAACTTTTAGAAAAAATACACAGAGAAATATATAATTGAGGAAGGATTTCTTAAACAAAACACAGAAAGGGCAATTCATAAAGGAGAAGATGGGTAAATTTGACCATATTAAAATTTAAAGCTTCTGTGTCAACAAAGATTCCAAAATTAGAAGATAAGCAACAGACCAGGAAAAGAATATTGGTTGCATATTTTACCAAGAATTACTATCCAGAAGACATAGAAGACCTCATATCAACAAAAAAGATAAATGACCCAGTAGAAAACACAGATGCTTGAGAAACTCTGTCCAATAAGTGACTCAATCTAGAGGTGAATTGAGGTGATACAGTTAACTGGATTGCTCTCTTCCATTGGCCATGGGGAGTGCAGAAGGAAAAGATTCAATCCAGGAGTGATGCTACTAACTGTTGCAGCCACATCATGTTTTACATATACATTCTTATAGCCTCACAATCACCCTGCAAGATATAAATATATAGATATAGATATATAAAATACCCATTCTTATGTGATAAAACTGAGGCTCAGAAAGGTGAAGCAACCTGTCTAGGTCAGACAACCAGTACAGAGCAGAGTGAATGTTCATGAATCCAAATGCAGGTCTTTCTAACAGTCAAGCCTGTGTTCTTTCCACTCTGCTCCACTTCACACTTGTGCCCCCTTCTCTTCCTCAATCTCTGCCAACTCTGGAGGTGGTTCCTAGGCAGGTGTGAGATAAGGAGCCAGGTGGTGGCACCCCCTACTACAGGGAATGAAGGAGGAGGGCACTTGGGGAAAGATGATGTGCTGACTTTGACACAGTGAGTTTAAGATGCCTGTGCTCACCCAGAGAAGCTCTCCAGGAGGACCCACCTCGAAACTTGGGGTTGGAGCTCAGGGCAGGGGCAGGAGCTGCCTCACCTGACACAGAGGAGGTGTCCAAAGATGGAGGCTCACCCTGAGAGACAGATCTGTGAGGAAGCAGAGGAGGACAGGGTTGGGAGGGGCCCAGGAGATGCCCACATCTGCAGGGCCAACAGAGCAGCACAAGTCAGGAGGATGAGGAGGAGCAGGAGGACAGGCAGCGAGAAAGAGCAGAACTGCAAGACCCCGGTGTGAGCCTGCCCTACTGTTGAAGGTAAAGCACAGACCTGCAAGGAGAGCCAAAGACCGTGCAATACTGGAGTTAGGAGGCCATGACAACTTTAGTGAGGGCCGAGTCTGCGTAACTGAGTAGGCAGAACCCAAACCACAGGCAGTGGAAGAGCAGGGAGGACTGCCGGGAGTAGACACAGCAGGGGAAAGTCCTTTCCTCAATGAAAGTCTACTTACTCTCCGGTTGTTACACTTCAAAACTGTGTAGAGTTTTTCTGCGGCCTCATTTTGATTTGGAAGTGCTATGACAATGGCAGGGACATAGAACTCAAATCCTTTGGGTGACACAATTTTGGCAAACACGTAATCTCCAACCTGTAGAGGAGAGCATATTTCACAGCACATGTTTTGCTTATGGATCACATAGACAATGTTAACATAAACTTGTATTAAAACACCCCAAGACAATTGGCAAATACTGATGCTAAAATTTAAATACATATTTTTTTTCTTGGTTAAGAAACAGTTCCAAAATTCTCTGGGCTCACGGGGCCAAGTCTGGAATTTTGTGATCAGAGAGGGGAAGCCCCATTTAGTAAGACCTTAACAACTGATGAGGGCCCAGGGACAGCCAACAAGATGGTAAGGGTTCTAGAAACTATATCCTACACAGACTGGGTGAAGGAACCTGGGGTGTTGGCATGAAAAGCTATGAACAGTGCTCTCATCTTTCAGAAGAACCGTCATCAGACATAGGAAAGGAGCAGATTTGTTTAATGCTGCTCCAAAACACAGTAGGAATCTGTAGGTAAAAGTTGCAAAGAGATAACTTGCAGCAGCAGAAGAACCTTGTGAAGGGGCACACAGAGGCTGCTGGACCTTTGTGGATCATCAAGGGACAAGTGCACTACTGTGCACCATGGGTCTGGCCAGGAAGCAGCAACGGATGACCAAGGCTTGATCCTCTGATTCCTCCTCTGGTGTTTCTCCTCCTGGCTCACACTGTGCAAGGAACAGCAGCAGTGGCGCCTTGGGAGGCTTTCCTCTGCTCCCTGGCACCAAGGCGTTAGGATCATGGCAGGAGGATGGGCCAGACACAGTACAGCTTTTATGAATTTACAAGCAGATGAGAACACACTAATTCACCTTATCTGTGGAATGCATGTTTGGGGTAACTGCATCACGGCATCACAATCTAACATCAACTGACTACAATATCAAGGGAAGTACTACCTCTGTCTGCCCTTGTTATTAAATATAATATAATATAAATATTTTGCAATTAAAGTGTCAAGAGCACTAGCAGCTACAGCAACATCTTTCTCCCAATCATCTATTGTCTTGTAGCAGGACAAAGGCCTCAAGGTGCAACATCAGGAAGTCTGTGCAGCTGTGAGATATATAATAGGGAGTTGGCAGATTGGGGCCACGAGTGAGGAAATTGCCAGGTGATGGGTTCCAAGAACAGGGGCCACTGTTCTTCCTGCCCAAACATAAGCTCCCTGCAGGAGCTAGCCTGGTTCAGCAAATGGCCAAACAGTGGCCTTGCCATCATCTCCTGTCATCCAAAACTCTGTAGATGGTGAAAAGGAGCCCTGGAACAGATCATGGAACAGGTACCTGGAGCAGTGGGCAGGGCATGGCACCCCCCACAGGCATGATGAATGAGGTGGACACGACCTTGGTTTCTCCGTACCTGAAGCCCACTAGTGCCTGAGTGGAGCTCACACACTTCTTCACAACCCCTGGAGGGAACCAAAGAAAAAACAAAATATAAAGACAAATATTGTCTGTTTCCTTAGGCTTGCCCCATGGTGTCGGTCACACTGAGTTCTAACACTTTGCCTGTGTAGATCAGTGTACCCTTTGATTTCTCCAGCAGGTAATGTTGGACATAGTATGATGCCTCCTGTGTTGAACAACTCAAAGTGGTGAAGCACAGTGCCCTGGTCTGGAGCACCTGCTGAGACAGGAAGCTCAAAGCAGCTTATTCATTCAGCATCGCCAGCATCCGTCCCCATGGGAACATTGTTCCTAGAAACAAAGGTCCTCTTCCTGGACACTTCCTACCATCTGATTTCCTTATTTATTTTGGCTCTATTTCCTTCAATAACACTTAAAGATAGAAAATAGATGGTGTTAAATTGTGAAAGTAAAAAGGAAATAGGAACTCCCACCCAAATCACCTTTTCATCCAATGTTAGCTAAATGAAAAAGTACTTAATAGGGGAAAGGAATTCCTCTAAAACCGATTTATGTGATTAACTGTACACCTCAGTAAATTCACTGAAAATCATTTAATAGTACACTTAAAATGGAGTAAAGGCATGATATGTAAAGTATACTTCAATAAAGAAAAAAAGAAAAAGTAACAAGGTTGAGCACACCCTACAGCTTCCTTAAAATGTACAGCCAAAAGGAAAAAAGAAAAGAGAAGTTTCTTAGTCTTTTAGTTATACTTAAGGAGTATATGATATGTATATATTCTACATCATATTATAATATAATCCTATATTATAATTCTATATAATTATTATAGGAAAAGAAAATATCTGTGTTCAGATTCGTTTTTCTTGGTCATTTATTGACTTGAAATTTATTTTCCCATTAAAAAGGGATTCTAAACATTAACGGGGAAATTCTGACATTGGACACCTCCCCTGCCAGTAACAGCTGCTCACAGACTCCCACTTAGAGGCAGAAACGTGTGCATGTGTCCCCAATGGGCTCCACCGCCTGTGTGCCTGGCATGCCTGCCCTGGCTCACACGCTAGCTTTGGCAAAGTCCCATGTCCTTTTATGTGGCAAGAAACAGCTGTTGATTTTCATTGTGATCCACGTCTCTTGTTTTAAATGACCAAATAAATGAGAATCTTTTTTTTTAAACACACATACACACATAAAAGCCAACTTTCCATTGTGTGTTTTCTCATTGGACTAAAATATTTAATTTGGTTTTTGACATATTCTTTACACATTATTCATATACCTTGTGCCATAAGCTGACTTTACCCTTTCAATCATAAAAACAAACAACAGTTTTTAGAAAGAATTTCTATTACGAAAACATTAGGAACACAATTAAGAGCCAACCCTAATTGAGAATGAGGGGACGGATCACATCCCACAAACCTGTGTGCCCCACCTCATCGAGAGGCTCAGGGGAAAGGGCCTGGGCTGTCACCATGGCCACATTGCCCAGGTGACTTTCCTCAGATTCTTAGCCTTCAGGACTTAGTGGCATCCAGTGTTAGACCTGCTAGGCTGTCTTTCAGTGTTTGCCTAAGTTGAGAAGTCGTGACAGAGACTGGATGGCCCACAAAACCTAAACTGTCTACTTTCTTTTACAGAAAAAAAACCTGCCAATCCCTGCACTAAATCACTGGGCCAAGACTTTCTGTTATGTTGTGACAACTTCTTTTTGGTTCCTTCAATTCTGTTCCCTTCTTTGTACAGTCTCTGTAGATGTGGGTCTTTGTTCCTCTCCAGAAAGTAGTGTCGTTTCTTACACTCTAAACACCCAGCTTGGGTCTCCCTGCGGCTGGTACTCAGGAGATGGAGGACTCACAGCTGGCAAGTTCAGTTATTGCTAAGGCTCTGTACTTGCTCCTTCTCATCTAATTAAGGAAATATTACCACTTCTTATGTCCCGATTCAAGATCAGCTCCAATTTTTGGCATCCCTCACACTGCAGTTTCTGGCTGCCCTCGATTCCAGAGAGGCGAGGCTGTGTCTCCTGGCTCTGAAATCTCTTTGGCAATTGTTTTGGGACCTAAACTCTGGAGAGAGGACAAGCAGAAGGGCCTCCACTGCTTTCCGTCTTTCTCCTGGTGGAGGCTGGCGATCCCCAGGGGATGAGTTGGTTCCACGCCTTGGCCAGAGGGCTCTCCTATATGCAGTTGGGGAAAGGGACACACACTCCTGTGGAGACCCTCTGCAAAAATGTTGCCAAGTGACCAGTGGTCAGAGGTCTGATGAAACAGTCTGAGTAGACAGCGTAAGTCAGTGCATTTGGTGAAAGATACATGGATGGTTCTGGATCTTTTTGCTCCAAAGAGATTTTTTCAGGCTGAAGACTGGATTTTTTTCTCCTTTTTTTTTTTAACATTTGGCTCTAAGAACCTGCCAATATTCAAAGCCTGGCTTAAATTCCACCTCCTCAAAAAGGCTCTAGCCTTGCTCTAGCCACAGAACGCCTCCAACTACCCCACCACCATTTCAGAGCTGTCCCACACTCTGGTCATCATGTTCTCTTCTCCCTTCAGTCTTTGAGGCTCCCTTTCTAGCCTTCTGTGCTGACTTTCGCCTCTGACTTGCTGTGAAAGGCTCTAAACTGCTGTGCAAGGGAAAGCAGCCCCCTGCACCCCCAGGAGAGGTCAGGAATTGGTTATATGTATCTCCTGAGAGGAGCTCTCACACAGGATGATAGAACAACTCTTGATGTGTAATTAACAGGTGCTATACATGATCCCATTTAATCTATACAACAATCTTATGAGGGTTTTAATAATTTTAAATTTCATTTGGAAAGACTGGGAAATGAAGGCGCAGAGAAATTAAGTGACTTCAGTCATGCAGCTAGTAGAGGAAAGAGGCAGAATTCAAATAAATGAAAACATTGGCTTTCTGACCTTAAATCATTGCACCCCAGAACATACTGTTTCAACTCCCCTTTCTTATCACCTGTTCTTATGGCATAGTACAGAAATCACTGAATTTCCTGAAGAAAAATGCTTCTTTTCACTGAACAGCAGGAAGGATGACCCAATTTCCACAAATAATGATTTAAAATAAGGTTTCAAAATGTGTATCTCTCCTTGCCTTAGAGCATCCAGGTAAGCCAGGCTATCAGCTTTCACTTCTATTTTGTGTAATGTAGTCATTTCCTCAACTAGATAATCCACACTAACTTTGGGAATAGCATTGGGCACATGGAAATCCCTGCCATGGTCCCAAGTGGGTGACAAGAGCCAGTGTGGCCAGCTCTGCTCCAGTGTGGACCTGGCCTCAAGCAATGGACACTCCATCCAGCTACTCCAATCCTGCCTTTGACAGATGTGCATTTAGGAGGTTTTGAACAACAGTTACCACAGAAAGAGTCATCAACGAACGGCATGCCTGTGCTCTACAAAACTCTATTTGGCCTTCTTTTTTTGCCAGAGGGAAAACAGCAACTCACAATGCCCAGATGATCTAAATTAACATTACTGATGAGGGCAGATGGACATCATGTGCCTCTAGATGGGCTGCCCTGAGAGAGACATGACATCACTTAGGTGATAGTCTGGCTGAGAATGATAACCTGAATCTAATCTAACCCAAACTGAGGCACATTCTATAAAATAACTGGCCTTACTCTTAATGTCAAATCATGAAAGATGACAGGGTAAAGAATCATTCTAGATTAAGGAAGACTAAAGAGACATGCTAATTAAATGCAATACATGATTCTGGATTGGGACTTGTACTGGAGAAAATAAATACTATAAAGGCCATTATTGGGACAGTTAAAAAGTAGTATAATAATGTTAAATTTTCTATAGAGTTTTATAACTTCATTGTGGTTATATTAAAAATATTAAAATATCATTCTTGTTTTTCAGGAATACACACTGATGTATTAAGAAGTAAAGGGGCATAATAAATGTTACCTAATCTCTAACAGGTAAGAAAAAATAATGTGTGTGTAGGTATGTGTAAAGGGGGTAGAGAGGGAGAGAGAGAAAAAAACGAATAAAATAAAATAATGTATGTGGTATGTGACAAAATGTTAAAAATTGGCAAATCTGGGGTAAAGAGTATACAGGAGTTCTCTGTATTATTCTTTTTGGGTACATTTGATAATTTTTTTAATTAAAAAAACTCTATGAAAGTAAAGTTGAAATTCTCAATTAAAGAAAAGATTAGTCAACTGGGTGGGGGGAAGACACAAAACTTAAGTACATCCAGATAACCCATGCCTTGTCATTTAATTTGGCTGAGTCAAAGTTTATTATCTAGACATTAGTCAAAATTGCTGATTAAATGACTAAATTCAAATGTTTATTTCCTCCAAACTGACTTATTTGAATTTAATCACTGTCACAAATTTAAAATCCCCAGTTAGTCAGATCCCACAGCTGTTAGGACAGTACGTGCTCTCTGTTTCTAATTGCACATTAAAAACAAACGCTGATGTGGCCGCAGGCATTGCATGTAGTCATGGTATTAGCCCTGTCTCTGCTTCTCCAGTAGGTCTTTAGAATTTTCTCATCTCACAGGGATGGTGCTAGGTAAAAGTTCAAGATATTCTACTTCTCTCCAGGGCCCTGGCCAGCAAACTAATCCCTGGTCCTAACCCAACCATTTGGAACTCAGCCCTTTTTGGCATTGCCATTTGACTGCAAATTAGCCATGAACCTCTCTCTCCAAGGCTCAAATTCAGGAAATCAAAAGTTTCTCAAGCAGGGGTGGCCTCCTATAATCACCTCTCAGCAAGTCTGAGCCCCAGAGAAACGGGAGCTTCAGCCCCTGTTCTTGTGAAGAAGAATCTCATGCCTTGGCCTCTGCACTCATCTCAAATGCTCAGATCTGTATTTATTCTTGTCCAGCAAATTTCAGAGCACATCTATCAAATTTCAAATAAGATGTTCCAGTTGTCAGTTCTACTTATATGCCTGCTGGAAAGCAAAAATCCTGCTGAAGAACTTTTTTTCCCACCTAAAAAGTCCATCTAATCAAATTTAAATAATATTAATAATTATTTTTTAAACTGGTGATTGATAGATCATGTCCAGCTATGTTTCTGCAGTGTAATCTTTTTGCCCCCGACAGAGTGTCCTCAAGGTTTTCTCCAGTTCTTTTTTCTCTATAGACCCTTCCCGTGATTTCAATGACAACTTGAAAAGATTAACCACCAGATTAACTACCGAATCTCTGTTTTCACACAGATTTCCTCTCCAGACTCCAGACCCATATTTTCCATTGCTTCTCTGCCATTTTCAGTTGTGCATCCCATAGACACAGCTGCAATTCATCACGTCGCAAACACATCTCATCTTCTTGTCCACACCATCACCTCCTGTAGGTACCGCTATCTACCTACCGCCCCACGCCAGAGACTGGAGTGACAGCCTAACCCACTTCATATCCATTCTTCACATGGCAATGGGAGGGATCTTTTTAAAACTTCAAGTGTGATTATGTTTCTCTTTGTTTAAATGTGGCTCCCTAATGCTCTCAAAATGCAAATTCCTTAACCTGACCCCTTAAGAATGGCCCCGTACTTACCGAAGAGCTTTATTATTTTCTACCCTTCCTTTTGCATTCATGGTTCCAACCACAATCAACTTTATTTCTCCAGATATAAAATGTTTTTCTTCAATTCTAGGTCCTCAAACATATTATTGTCACTATCCAGGAAGCTCCCTTCATAGCTGCACCCACAGTACCTGGCTGACTCCTTCAGGGATCACGCCTTCCACAGAAAGCCCTGGGCACACCTCTGAGGCCCAGCGATGCCAGCCACCTTGCTCCGCCTCCAACACACCCTCAGGCCTTCATGCTGCTGTTTGCTTGCTTAGAACTCTCTTCCCCCAGACAATCTCATGGCCTTCCCTGCCTACCTTAAATCCTTATTCATATGTCACCTTCCTCAGGACCTCTTCATTAACCACTGTATTTAGAATTATAACATTTACAAGCCCCTTTGGGGCTTGATTTTCCTCTATAGCACTGTATCCAACATCCTACATATTTTTACTTGTTTATTTGCTTGTTTAACTCCCTTACTAAGATGTAACGGCAACAAGGACAAGAATTTTTTCCTGTTTGCTCACTATGTTAGACCAGCACTTTCCGAATATTACATACATGGAACATAGTAGGTATGTAATAAAAATTTGCTTACTAAAAAAACGAGAGATTAAAATAAATACATTTTTATGGCTACATTTTTTTTTTTAGTCCAAAATATGGAAAGATACCTCATCATCATTTCACTTGAGAAGTGTAATACCTTAGTCTGGCTCATGAAATGTCAGTGTCTAGGGAAAGAACAGGTTGAAACCTCTGGCCCTCAATATCAAATTATTTAACAAAAGAGTCCCACAAAATAAATTTTAAAAAAATCTACCTGGAAAATAAAAGCCATTTTCATCACATCTTGCAATAACCTTCTGGCCTTTGAGGGGATCTGGTTTTTTTGATTTGATTTTCTTTGTTGGGTTTCCTTCCAATTTCTGTTGCTGAAAAAAACAAAACAGTAATAATTGATGAGGAAGAAGTCAAAGCAGATAGTGAAACTCATAAGTTATGGGTATACTAGAAATTTCTACTGAGAATCACACTATTGAAGAATTATAGAACATACTTATACTATATACTCACTTTGGAGTACTTTCTGTTCTACGTTAATTAAAAACTACCCTTTTGGTAAGGAATTTCTGCCCTCCAAAATTTTCATACTTTGGCTCAAGGTAAAAGGAGAATTGGATGACTAATTGAAGAAAAGAGAAATAAGGAAAAATTAAATATACAACTAGATTTCCTGAAATTCTGTGATAGCCTCAAAGTTGGAGAGCAAAGACTACCAGAACCATGAGCAGTGCTGCCACCTTCCTAGAATCGTGTGAGGTAAATGGGTCCTTCAACAGAAAAGTCAGTCAGCAATTTAGGAGAGACAAGCATGGAAACACAATGGTTTACAGAAATACAACATCCCACCCCACCTCTTTAGGACAAAGAAAAACCCTGACATTCACTGTCTTACAAAGAGGAGAGAAATCCATGGGCTGAGACTGGCTCATAAATGGATTATCCTTGTTCCTCATATCTCCTGGTTGATGCAACAGGGATGCTAGAAGGAAGTGGGGCAGTGCTTTTAAAGTTCTGGGAGAAAATGACTTTCAATCTAGAATTCTAAACCCAGGCAAACTATCAATAATTTTAAAAACAAAATAAAGACATTATAGTTATCTCTAAGCAGAAACTTTCCCCTCCCATTCATCTAATCTTCAACTGGCCAGCATATCACATAGGACCTTGAGGAAGGACAAGTACTCCTAAGCTATGACTTGTTCCAGTATTGAACAATATTGATCCAGTCATAAAATGTAAACACTGTTTTGTGGGATTTGTTTTACAGAAAAATTTTAAATGTTTACAGTAAACCTTTGGAAAGAGCACAACATTAACAACACAATGGTCTCAGTGTAGCTCTTGGAAGGTTGGAATGAAAGAGGAAAGAAAAAGCACTGGCACAGGTATCTCCACCATGTAGTATTAGGAATTGAAGAAGATTATGAAATGTGATATATAAAGACATGGAGGCTTAAGTGGGAGAGGGGAGGTGAGGATGGGTAAATTGACATCTAACGGGTGTGGTACACACGCTGTCTGGGGGATGGGCACATTTGTAGCTCTGACTGAGGCAGTACAAAGGCAATTTATGTGACCAAAGCATTTGTACCCCTGTAATATTCTGGAAAAATAAAGAAATGGAGGGTTAAGTAAATTAAATGAAATGTTACAAATGCAGCCAATAGAACAAAAAATAATATAGATATCCAATATTAGGAGTAGGAGAAGGAGAAGGGAGTGATGAGAGTAAAATTATCATCTTTTTCATATAGCAAAATAAAAATATGTTTAAATATAATAAATCATAAAATCAAGAAATACATGAAAGAAGTATTTTGATAAAAATCTGGAAATCTCACAGAGGAAAGAGCTGGAAAAGGGGATGCTTTCATTTTTCTATATGATTGAATCAAAGTCCTGGACTCACCCCTGAGGAGCAGGTGTGCAAAAGGACCCAAAACAGCATAGCAAAGGCTTTGAGAATTTGTTTTTACTTTCAAAATATTACAGGGGTACAAAGGTTTTGGTTACATGGATCACTTTTGTAAAGCTTGAGTCAAAGCTATAAGTGTGCCCATCACCCAGACAGTGTTCATTGTATCTGTTAGGTTTTTGCCCAACTCTTCTCCTCCCTTCCCCCTGCTTGATTTCCACTGAGTTTTACTTCCATCTATGCACACATGCGCTCATCAGTTAGTTCCAATTTAATAGCAAGTGCTCACGGTGTTTGTTTTTCCATTCTTTAGATGCGTCACTTAGTATAATGGTTTCTAGTTCCATCCAAATTGTTGCAAAAGGCATAAATTCATCCTTTTTATGGCTGAGTAGTAGTCCATGATATACATACACCACATTTTGTTAATCCACTCATGAACTGATGGGCGCTTGGGTTGATTCCACATCTTTGCAATTGTGAATTGTGCTATAATAAACATTTCAGTGCAGGTTTATTTTTGATAAAATGACTTCCTTTCCAGTAGTGGGATTCCTGGATGGAATGCTAGGTCTACTTTTAGTTCTTTGACGAATCTCCATACTGTTTTCCATAGAGGTTGTACTAATTTGCAGTCCAACAGTGTATATACACCAACAGTGTATAAGCTTTCCTTTCTCTCTGCATCCATGCAGGCATCTATCATTTTTGGACTTTTTAATAAAAGCCATTCTAACTAGGGTAAGGTGATATCTCATTGTGGTTTTAATTTGTATTTCCCCGATGATTAGTGACATTGAGCATCTTTTCATATGTTTATTGGCCATTAGTCTGTCTTCTTTTGAAAAGCTTCTGTTCATTTTTTTGCCCACTTTTTAATGAGGTTGTTTGTTTTTTTCTTGCTTATTTGCTTGAGTCCTTTGTAGATTCTGGTTATTAGCCCTTTATCAGATGAATAGTTTGTGAATATTTTCTCCCATTCTGTAGGTTTTCTATTTGTTCTGTTGATTATTTCCTTGGCTGTGCAGAAGCTTTTTAATTTAATAAAATCCCATTTATTTATTTTTGTTGTTGCTGTAATTGCCATTGGGGTCTTAGTCATAAATTCTTTGCCTAGGCTGATATCTAGAAGAGGGCTTTGAAATCCTCTTTCCCCAGCCCTGTGATCTTCTTATAGTGTGAATTGTATTGGCATGTCCAGTTTAATTTCTAAGACAGTAGGTGGTGCTTGTGGGTAAGAACCAATCACACCTTGTATAGTTGAGTTAATAAATGCTGTAGAGGACTATGCAAGTTGACCTCCCTGTCAGTAGGTGACACTTGCTAGAAAGAACAAGCTGCAGTGTTGTTTTGGGGACCTGTGACCAGCTCTAGCCCCTCAGGAGAAGCACTCATATGCCCCAGGTGGTTGGTGGGGCCCTGGAATTTCCAGGTGAGTCCTTATTCTCCACTAAGCTGAAGCAGATAGAAGCAGGTGGGGGAGTGAGGCTGGGTGGGGCTGGTATGGATTAGCCTGTCCTCAGCCTCCACAAAAGCTGGTAAGGTAGCTGTTTTGGCAGGAGTCCAAGGTCTGCTCTTAGGCTTCTGGGGAAAGCCACCAGGGAAGGGCTGAAGTAGCCCCACTCAGCCAGAAATCTGCTTGTGGGAGAGGGGCCATCTGAGATTCACAATATGGCTGTTAGGAGCAGGTTTCACCCTTCTCTCCCCTCTTCTCCTCCATGGTCTCCTTCTGGTGTTTGCCAGCAGGCAGTACCTCAAACTAGCTGAGCTCCCCCATGATGGTACTGCAGGCTGGGAGCTTCCCTGTCCAGGATCCTGCCCTAGGCTGAGAGCATGGCCTTCTTGTGTGGGGATGGGTGCTCCATGAGTGCACTGTGGCTGGGACCCACACTGCACTCTCTTCTCAGTTCTGCCATGTGGGCTCCTGCCTCCTGAGATTAGTTTGCAAATCTTCCCTATATGCTCCTAAGCAACATGACTTAGTCCTGAGTGGGGTACAGGATTAGGTCAGTGGGCTTGTCCTCAGATCACTGAATATCAATCCCTGACTGTGCCAGGGAGAAGTGTGCTGGTCCTGAGTTGTCTACAGAGTTGCCAAAGAGGTTTGCTTTGGGGTATATGCCCTGCTCTGATGAAGCAGCTGGGCAAGCAGCACTGGGGAGAGTTGGTAAACAGGGAGCTCACAGTTTGCTGCAGGTCTTTAAGAGGAAAGGTTTGAGCCCACTATCTATGGAAGCTTTGGAGAGGACAAAGGCACACGGTGAGTGGAGATATAATATGGTGCCTGCTGTCTCAGCTTGGGTCTGTAGTGACAGGAAGCAACTCCAAGGGGGCTGGTCCCTTGGTGCTTTGTCCTCAAGAAGCTCCCAGTTCACTGACAGCAGCAGTTTTTGGGCTCATGAGGGTAGAAAGACTCTCCAGCAGCTTAGGAGCCTACTGACTGCCAGAGATGCGATGGGGGGAGAAATAAACCACCCCACATACCCTTTTTGTTGATCTCCAAGCCTCTCAGGGGTTGATCTCTGCCAATATCTTGCTCCTTCTTATTCTGTTCCACAACTTCTCCCCATGCAATCTCTGGTAGGTTCTGATACTTTTCCCTTGGAATTATACCTGATTTGTGTTTGTTTGCTTGTTTTTCATCTAAAACTTTTCTTTTTTTTTTTATTTCAGCATATTATGGGGGTACAAATGTTTAGGTTAGGTATGTTGCCTTTCTCCCTCCTTCCCCCCAGAGTCAGAGCTTCAAGTGTGTCCATCCCCCAGATGGTGCGCATCGTACTCATTATGTATGTATATACCCATCCCCTCCTGCCCCCACTCATCTGCCAGACACCCAATAAATGTTATTCCTATCTGTCCACTTAGGTGTTGATCAGTTAATACCAATTTGCTGGTGAGTACATGTGGTGCTTATTTTTCCATTCTTGGGATACTTCACTTAGTAGAATGGGTTCCAGCTCTATCCAGGAAAATACAAGAGGTGCTATATCATCGTTTCTTATAGCT
>CAUYRT010089454.1:0-12375 GCA_963574885.1 Lepilemur ruficaudatus
GGGGATAGAAATATTCATTATTTTGATTTTGGTGATAGTTTCACAAAAGAATACATATGTCTCCTAGCACTCTGGGAGGCTGAGGCGGGCGGATCGTTTGAGCTCAGGAGTTCGAGACCAGCCTGAGCAAGAGCGAGACCCTGTCTCTACTAAAAATAGAAAAAATTAGCCGGGCATGGTGGCACATGCCTGTAGTCCCAGCTACTCGGGAGGCTGAGGCAGTAGGATTGCTTGAACCCAGGAGTTTGAGGTTGCTGTGAGCTAGGCTGACACCACGGCACTCTAGCCCAGGCAACAGAGTGAGACTCTGCCTCAAAAAAAAAAAAAGAAAGAAAAACTTATCAAAACTGTATACTTTAAATATGTACAGATTATTGTACATCAATTACACTTTAATAAAGTTGTAAAAAAAGAACCCCACAATGCAATTATGGCCAGTGGGAAAGGAATCAACTTGATCTATATGTATCTGACTAAAAGATCTTAAAACTGTAACTAAGTAAAAAAGCAATGCTGTATTTAGGTTATGGACATCCTTTTTTTTAAATGTCCAATGGAGAGGACTAACTGACTTATTAAATGGAAGAGGGAATTTTTAAAATTTGAAAGAATAGGACAGGTGTGGTGGTACTTGCCTATAGTCCCAGCTTCTTGGGAGGCTGAGGCAGGAGGATTACTTTGGCTCAGGTGTTTGAGGTTGCAGTGAGCTGTAATCATTCCACTGCACTCCAGCCTGGGTGACAAGAGAGACCCTGTGCCTTAAAAAAAAAAGAAATGAAAGAATAGAAATCCTATAGAGTATGTTTCTAGATCACCATGGAATTAAACTTTCTTTCAATAACAGAAAGCTAGAAAATTTGGAGATTAAACAACATACATTTTGTTTTTTTGGTAGGGATGGAGTCTCACTATGTTGCCCAGGCTGGTCTCGAACTTCTGGCCTGAAGCAATCCTTCCACTTCAGTCTCACAAAGTGTTGGGATTACAGCCGTGAGCCACCGCTCCCAGCCTAAATGACATACTTCTAAATAATCTATGAGTTAAATAAGTCCGAAGAGAAACTAAAAAATATTTTTAACTAAAAATAATGAAAATCTAACTTATCAAAATTTGTGGGATATAGCTGAAGCATCCCACAAAAACATCTGTGCTTACAGGGAAATTTATGGCATTACATGCATATATTCAATAATCTAAGCTTCTATTTCAGGTAACTAGAGAAAGCAGAGCAATTTAAGCATACAGCAAGCAGAAGAAGTAAAAATTAGAGCACAAATTAGTGAAAATGAATAGAGAGAAAAATCAACAAAACCAAAAGTTGATTCTTTTAAAAGACCAACACAATTGATAAACCTCTGGTCAAGCTAACCAAGAAACAGAGAGAAGACATAAATTGCCAATATTTGAAATGATAGAAGGGTCACTACTACTGATCCCATAGACATCAAAAGGATGATAAAGGAATATTGTGAACACTACAGCCACACATTTGATGGCTTAGATGAAATGGACAAATTCCCTGAAAGACACAAACTACCAAAACTCAAACATACAAGGCCTGCAATAATACAAAATAGGAAAGGAAGACAGCTTCCAACCTCAGCTCAAAGAGGCCACATTAGCTGGGGGGAAAGAGATGGCAACAAGATGTGACGGGTCATAAGAGGTACACAAGGGCCAGCGGAGAAGGCTTCAAAAAGGAAGTCCATCTAACACAGAGGGGAAAGGACAATTCTAATAGGACCTCACAGAGCTACCTCAAAATCAACAAGTCCACAGCTGTTATGGACTCAACTGTGTTACCCCCAAAATTCATATGCTGATGCTGAAATCCTAACCCCCCAGACCTCAGAATGTCACTGTTTTTTGGAAATAGGTTTTGGAAATTAAGTTCAAATGAAGTCATTAGGGTGAGCCCTAATCCAGTATAAATGACGTCCTTATAAGAAGAGGACAGTGGGACACAGACATACAGACACTGAGCACTTCTGCGCAGAGCGCCCCCCATGTGGAGAGGCAGCAAGAGTACCCATCTGCAAGCCCTGGAGAGAGGCCTCAGAGGAAAACAACCCTCCCAGGACTTTGACCTTGGACCTCCAGCCTCCAGAACTGTGAGAAAATAAATGTCTGCTGTTTAACACATTAACTGCCATGAGAGTTGCATTTAACTCCCTCTAGTTTTGACCCTATGGCCGCATGAAGCATATGCAAAATCTTACTTGTTGATGTTCTTATTGTTACATTTAATATTGACAATTCAATTCTGAAAATGTGGATTAAATGAATAGAAGTCAATAAATTTCATTTTTTTACTTATGTTTACCTTTAAGTGACACTCAAAGCTTTTTATTCTATTTTATTTTATTTTTTTATTTTATTTTATTTTATTTTTTTGAGACAGAGTCTCACTCTGTTGCACGGGCTAAAGTGCCGTGGAGTCAGCCTAGCTCACAGCAACCTCAAACTCCTGGGCTCCAGGGATCCTTCTGCCTCAGCCTCCCGAGTAGCTGGGACTACAGGCATGTGCCACCATGCCCGGCTAATTTTTTCTATATATTTTTAGTTCTCCAACTAATTTCTTTCTGTTTTTGGTAGAGACAGGGTCTTGCTCTTGCTCAGGCTGGTCTTGAATTCCTGACCTCGAGCGATCCTCCTGGCTTGGCCTCCCAGAGTGCTAGGATTACAGGTGGGAGCCACCGCGCCTGACCTTTACTCTATTTTTGTAATAAAACACTGTGGCCCCATGGAAGAGTTTCTGATTCTTTTGTGTGGCAATCAATGTGTTAAGCCACCCAGTCTGTGGTGTTTTGTTATGGCAGCCCTGGCTGACTAATACAACAGCTGAACTTAAAAGATCTTTCTCTCCAAAAGCCATTCTTTCCCACAGCCTGCCATCCATCCCGAAGGCCAGCCAGAAACCTCACCCTCACACCTCACATTCAATTCTGCACGAGGACCTGTCCATTTCACTACCCAGCTCTCTCATTCTCTCATAGTCACCAGTTCTTGTCTGCATGACCTATAAAAACCTCTTCAGTGGTCTCCCTACTCTAGCCACCCCCCATCTACTCTCCCGCTGCACCCAGAAAGATCTTTTCAAAACACAAATACAACCTATGACACCTTACTGCTACATCTTATGGCTCTTCAGTGGCTGACCACGGCTTTTAGAACAAAAACAAACTCTGTACCATGGCCTGTAGGGCTCTGCCCAGCTTTCTCTCCTCTCCGCTCTCAAGAAACATTTTCTATCTTTAATTCCGTCAATGAACTGTGCTCTTTCTTGACATGGGGCCTTTGCACACACTGTTCCTTCTGCCTGGAATGCTCTTCCATCACCTGGCTAACTTCCCTCACTCAGATCTCAGCTAAAGCAATAATACCTTAGGGACCCTCCTGGGCTTCTCCACCCAAGTCTGGGTGGCACTTGGAGAAATGAGTTCCTTTCCTTCAGAGGCCTTCTTGGAGTTTATAACCAAATACTCTTTTTGATATTCTTTGGTTGATATCAGCCTCCCTACTCAGTGGGAAGCTCTGGGAGAGCAAGGACCATTTCTCTTTCTGGTACACCGTCAATCCCAGGGCCCAGCACAATGCTGGGCACAAAGTGGTCTCAACTGATACTTGCTGCATGTATGAATGAATGCATGAATGCAACTGGGAAGGAACAGAGGAGACAGCACTTCAGGTACAGAGAAAAGATGCTGAGAGGTCTACCACGACCACCACTCCTATAGCTTGGTGAAGCCAAAACAGTGGGGTCTGTGAATGTAAAAGGTCGCGGAGGATCCCCAAACTACCACCTCCCCGCAAACACACATGCACACAAGGTACATACCCAAATTCTGGAAGGTCTCTGTCAAAATGTACACTGTCTTCATAAAAGACATTCAGCTCTGCATCAACAGCAACAACTTTCACCTGGAAGGCATTTTAAAAAGTAGAATTTTTCTCAGCTTCTATACTGGTCCAGGGCTACTAACATCACCAGGTGAGGCCCTAGCAGTGGTTCGGTCTAGAGATCTCCTTAAAGGCAGGGATGCGTCACAGTAATCGTAGCAACAGAGGCTTTATCTGGGGGGTACACTCAACACTCAAAGATTTAGTAAAATAAAGAAACAGGCTGAGTAGAAAGGCCCACCTATCTCAGGGAATCTGTGCTTCCCAAACAGCCAAAGCCAAGACCCTCTAGAGGTAGATGTTCACAAATGAGATGCGCTAGCACCTGCATCTGACAAGGCAGCCTGAGAAAGTCCCAGAGGGGAAGGAATGGGAAGCAAGGTTTGGAGATGTCTCTGGGGTCCCTGTCTGCTGGGGTCTGAGACACCAGGCAATGTTCCCACAGGCCATGATCACCATGCAGAGACACAATATCCCACTGAAGCAGATCTCCAAGCTCAGGAGCTTAACTCCTTTCCCAGACAGTTGGGGAAACAGGCCTGGTAAGGCAACTCCACTCCTCCTGATGCCCACAGGACCTTCCCCTCGGGGACCTGCCTCCTTTGGCCCATTTGAGGAGAGAAGTTTGGCTGCAACTGTGTATATTTCCCAAGTCCTTTAAGAAGGAGCCTCTGGCTACCCGACGCCCAGTTTGAAGGCAAATTTTGATTCTGCTCGCCCTGTCTGCAGGGGACCTGGGAGTGGCACAGACCTCTTCTGGCCAGCAGTCCTGTGTCTGCAGACCAGGGCACACTGGTGCCAACCAAGGTAGGTCACAGGGAAGGGCGAAGTCCACTGTACACCGTACCCAATTCACTTCTGAAAACAATGTTTCAGGCAGTTATTTGGTTCCAGGTCACCGGTAATGCATGTGCACACGTCTACCTGTTACCCTGCTTTACAGCAGCTGAGCTCCTTCGGGTCCCTGTCACTCAGTGCCCATGACAGTGCACAAACCCGCCGAGTCCTCTGGCCCCTCTAGGCACCCAGGGTCCCGCCCGGGGACGCCTGCCGTTTCCGGAAGGGCCGGGGTCGAGGCGGGTGGAGGTCGCATCTTGCGGGCGGGGGCCACTAGCTGGGCATCGCGGAGTGACGCACCCGGAGCCCGGGGAAGCCTGAACCGAGGCGCGCCCGCGGCGAGGCCCAGGGTTCCCGGCGCGGGTGCCAACCCGCCTGGCGGCGCGGAGGAGGCGGCCCCACCCCGGGGCCCCGCGGTGGTACCTGCTGCGTGCTGAAGTCCCAGCCCAGGCAGCAGCGGCGGCCGGCGTGCTCAGCCATGGCCCTGGAGGGTTAGGCTGCGCGTGCGTCCGTCCGTCCGTCTGTCCGTCCCGCGGCGTGTCTGTCGCAGCGCCCAACGCCCAGAGACGCTGGGGCCCGCCCCTCGCTCCGCCCGGCCGGACTCTGGACCCGAGTCACGAGGCGGCCTTGCGCTCTGGCGCCGCCTGCTGGGGGACCGGAGCGGGGACGTCGCCTGGGCCTCGGCCTTCTCACCTGAGCAGCAAACGGTTCCCCCAGCGCAGCTGGCTTCCGTCCGGAGCCCACCCCTCCGCGCCTCCACGTCCTCACAGGCTCGCTGCAGTGGCCTTGTCCTGACGCGACTTGGCTTCCCTCGGAGGACACCTGGGCCAGAAGTTTCAACTGTAAGCCGGCTTGTCCTTACCTGTCCCTCTGGTGGCCCTGGGCCTGAAGTCCTCCATGGCTGTTTCTTGGTTCCTGCAGCAGCTGCCCACGCACGGGGTGGCGACTCAGGGGTCACAGGTCGCAGTGCCTGGGGGTTGGAGTCACCAGGCTCTGACAGGCCCTGTCCAGACCCAGCAAATCAGAGTGGCTCAGGCCCGGTGTGTCACACCCCACGCCTGTATTTAAAATCAGAGCTCCTGATGCCCGCATGCAGGGGCTCATTCGTTCCTGCAGCCAGCTGGTATTCATGGAGCTGGGGGCATCTCTCCTCCCCTCATCTCACCCGGCTGCATCCTTGTTGTCCCTAGGGCTGACTTCTGTCCAGAAACCCTCCCAACACCCACTTATGTGAGAGACTCCTGCTAGGAGCATACCAGCTCTCCAGAACCTTCTCACACACTTGCAGTGGTCTATTACCTGTCTCTCTCCTTTGCTGAATTTGAACTGCTTGAAGCCCAGATGGGATCCTCCTCACTGCTAGTACAATAAGGTGCTGAAGTGCCTGTCTTCCAAGTTGTTCACAGATTACTGGGGTCACAGTCACCACCTGTGACAATAGCCAAATACTGGCTACCAGGTCAGGAACAAGTATGTAACCTGCTGAGTACATTTAATCCTCACAATCATGCTGGGAGGTAGGTACTATTGTCTCTATTTTTAAAAACTTTTAAATTAAGGTATAAAATACTGTAAAGTTTATAAAGTACACTAATCTTAAGTGCTTGATGGATTTTAAAACTGTATCTATACACCCATATAGACACCACTGGGACCAAGACAGAGAGCATTTCCACCACTCCAGAAGTTTCCTTGATGACCCTTCCCAGTCAATAGCTCCCAAGGTAATCGCTGTTCTGATATCTACCAACAGAGATTCACTTTGAACTTTGTATAAATTATCATACTCATTTTGTAAAAAGATGAACTGAGCCATAAAGAAGTTAATTAACATGGCCCAAGGTCCCCAAATCAGTGGCAGAGCTAAGCCCAAAGCCATGAAGTTTGACTACAAAATCCACATTTAACCAACTAAATAAGACAATTATGATAGAGCGGTTCAGTGGGCAGCCTTGTGTGAAGGCCTATGGCAATATATGGACGTCTCCTGAAGGCCAAGGCCGCTGGCCTTCCCGAGCTGCCTCACAGGGAGGCCTTGTCTTGTTCAGGGGTGCTTTTCCCTGTGGGCTGTGGCGCCTATCCCAACCCAGTGAGTCATCCTCTCTCTTGATGCAACTGTGGCCACAGGGAAGACTGGAAGGCTGAGAGCGCATTTGCCTATCTAAGGAGACTGCTGTCTGATCTGTTATCAAGGAATGAAGACAGATCTCTTCATTCCAAGTTGTCACTGCCTCTCAAATTGTCCTCCCTGTGGATGCCCCTCAAAGGCATTGTCCTCCCTGTGGATGCCCCTCAAATTGTCCTCCTTGTGGATGCCCCTAAAGGCATGCCCAGTAGTAGAGGGGTTTCAGGGAAACCCTCAGGCAGTGCTGCTTAGCTGGAATCCCCATAGCCTGGGGCGGGTCTTCTGCTTATCGTGCTCCTAACCAGCTCCCTGCACAGGATCTATTAAGGACCCCTTGCACTGACTTGGTTACAAAACAGAAACTGCCTGGAGGTGTCTCTTCTCAGCTGCCAGGTTGCCCACAGTCCCCAGCATGGCTTCTTCCCTTATCCAGACCCCACCTGATAGCCCAGCCTGAGGGCAAAGTTGATCTGCAAAAGAGACATCCTTGATCAGATTTGCAGGTTAGGAAGATCACTGGGGATGCTGTGTGGAGGATGGGGACAACGGGGAGGAAGGGAAAGTTCGCAGGCCTGGACTGAGGCGGAAGTGCTGAGGAGGGAGAGGAGGTGGATTCAGGAGGGATATCAGAAGCTCTGGGCACACTATGCCCAGTTTGAAGGCTGGGAGGAATCAAAGGTAACGTCCAGGTTTCTGGTTTAGGGGAGCTGGCTGGGTAGCTGTTGCTGTATAACAAATCACCCTCCAACTCAGTGGCTTCAGACAAAACTCTTTTATTGTCAGTCATGTCAGCAGGTCAGCAGGGGGTCAGCAGACCCAGGCTGTGCTCCATGTGTCACTCATCCTTCTTTTGGAACCAGTGGGGTGTCCAGGGCATACTCTTCTCATGGCAGAGCAGAAGAGGGCAGGGGCAAGTGTGTGAGGACTCTGAAGGCTGGGCTCGGAACCGGCATGCTGCCTCTGTGCTCTGGCCAGGTACACTTCTGCCTCTGTGCTCTGGCCAGGTACATCCTGTGGCCAGCCCAATGGCAGGTGGTGGGGCGAGGCCACGGCAAGGGTGTGGGTGCAAGGAGGGGTGAAGAAAACAATGCAGTCTACCACAGGCTACCACCACAAGGAGAGGAGCTCCGTCCTCTTAGTTAGGAGAGACATAGGGGAGAAGCAGGCTGGGAGAGACTGTGAGTTTGGTCAGGACATGGTAGGTTTGGGGTCCCTGTGAGATGTCTGAGTGGAGATGTGACCCGGCTGTTGGATATGTAGCCTCCAGCTCAGGAACGAGGTCTAGGCTGAAAACAATGGTTTGGGAGTATTAAATCAGGTATATAGGAGACCATTGGTTTGGACTGAGATCCTGCATGGGCCCAACAGACCAAACCAAAATGGCGTCACTCATGCTGAAGTTCCATGCCACCGTGACAAAACTAAGTGGTTTATCTGACCTTCTGAGAAATCGGAAGAAAGAGAGATAATAGCTAAATCCCCAAACAGGCCAGTTTTAGCTGGCATAATAAGGAAGTCCTCTGTGCTTTAATCTTTACAAGGAATGTAACTTTGAAACCACCGATCTGTTTTTTGTTTCTGTTTCTGCTCTCCTTTGCTCTTTTCTGTCCACAAAACCAACCTCCTCTGCTCAGCTCGTTAGAACACTCATTCTGTTGTACAGAATGAGATGTTGCCCAATTCTAGAATCACACATAAAAGCCAATTAAAGTCTTTAAATTAAATTTGTTGTAATTTTGTCTTTTTTTTTTTTTTTTTTTGAGACACAGTCTCACTCTTTTGCTCTGGCTAGGGTGCCGTGGTGTCAGCCTAGCTCACATCAACCTCAAACTCCTGGGCTCAAGCAATCCTCCTGCCTCAGCCTCCCGAGTAGCTGGGATTACAGGCATGTGCCACCATGCCCGGCTAATTTTTTCTATATATTTTTAGTTTTCCAATTAATTTCTTTCTATTTTTAGTAGAGACGGTGTCTCGCTCTTGCTCGGGCTGGTTTCAAACTCCTGACCTTGAGCCATCCACCCGCCTCAGTCTCCCAGAGTGTAATGTTGTCTTTTGACAGGAGTTTTCAGCTGCCAATGGGATGGGTTAGATTGTGCAGAAAGGGCTCAGAGTGGGACAGTTGGAGAGCCCAGGGGGAGCTGTGAAGGACAAGTCAAAGCCATGGAAAGAGACCAAGAGAGAGGCATGCGGTGGAAGCCACCAGAGCCTTCCCAAGAGGTGGGGCTTTTGACAGGGTCAAGTGCTGCCTCGAAACCTGTCCCTCAGGTTTAGCAGTGAAGATGGCAGATTCATGTCACAGAAACCTCAGCAAGAGCAGACTCAGTGGAGCCCAGTGGGCCTCACTGTGTGTCTTAGTTATCTTGTGCTGCTCTAACAAAATACCATAAATTGGTGGCTTAAGCAACATTTACTTTTCACAGTTCTGGAGGCTGGAAATTCTAAGATCGAGGTGCTGGTGGATTTGGTTCCTGGGGCCAGGGCTCTTTTCCTGGCTGGTAGAGAGCTGCCTTCTCACTGTGTGCCCACATGGTCTTTTGTTGGTGTGTGAACATGGGAAGAGAGAAAACTCATCTTTTACTCTTCTTAAAAGGGCACTAATTCCAACATGATGGCCCCACCCCCCTGAGCTAATCTAAATCTAATTACCTCCCAAAGGCCCTGTCTCCTGATGCAATTGCATTGGGGGCTAGGGCATCAATGAATTTTGGAGCGACACAAACATTCAGCCCCAAACAACTTACTTATTTTTTAAATTAAGCACTGCTTTGAAGATTTATTCATATTGCTATGTAGATATCTAATCCTGTGGTTCCCAAACTGTGCACCAATGTGCTCTTGGAAGCTGCAGGGAACCCATAGGGGTCCTGTGGGATATTACTTTTTAGAGAAACACAGTGATACTTAACATCTGTCAAGCACCGTGTGAACCAGTGCACGAAAATCAAGGTGAAATAGAAAATAAGGACACAGTGTCCAATTTGACCCCGACATTTGAGATGTTGTGCAGTGCCCAACAGGCACACACATGCCCTCAGTAAATAATTCTGATTATGTTAAGAATGGGGCCAGGCCAGGCATAGTGGTGTGTGACTGTAGTCCCAGCTACTTGGGAGTCTGAGGCAGAAGGATCACTTGAGCCCAGGAGTTTGAGGTTGCTGTGAGCTAGGACACTCTAGCCCGGGCAACAAAGTGAGACTCTGTCTCAAACAAACAAAAAAACCAAAACAGACAAACAAAAAAATGGGGCCAGGTGCAGTGGCTCACGCCTGTAATCCTAGCACTTTGGGAGGCTAAGCTGGGAGGATTGTTTGAGGCCAGGAGTTTGAGACCAGCCTGAGCAAAAGAGAGACCTCATCTTTACAAAAAAATAGAAAAATTAGCCAGGCATGGTGGTGCATGCCTATAGTCCCAGCTACTCAGGAGGCTGAGGCAGGAGATCACTGGAGCCCAGGAGTTTGAGGTTGCTGGGAGCTAGGATGAGCACTGAACTTTAGCCCTGGAGACAGAGGGAGACCCTGTCTCAAAAAAAATTTTTTTTAAAGATAAAGAAAAGAAAAAAGAAATGAAATATTATTTTCTCCTCCAAATTATGTGCATTTTTTTCTTCAAACAGGTACTAAGTTATTAGGACATAAATACGTATTAGCTGTTTGGACCTAACTGATCATGAACAGAACAGAGTGGCTAACCACACTGTTCGCTGTTTCTTTTGCCTTAGGAGCACTGTGAAAAGATTATTGAGACTCGATTTTTTTTTTAAATAGAGACAGGGTCTCACTCTTGCTCAGGCTGGTCTCGAACTCTTGAGCTCAAACGATTCTCCCGCCTCAGCCTCCCAGAGTGCTAGGATTATAGGTGTGAGCCATTGCACCGAGTGGATTGTTATGACTCCAAAGGTGCTGTAAAGTGAGAACATTTGGGAAGCCCTGGTCTAGTTGGTCAGATATGATAGTGAGCTGACACCACATTTTACTCTCCAGGCCCCCAGTCAGTGACACCTGGGTGGATTCTTGTTCAACACAAACAGCGCTGCATGGCATGTCCTCTTCCACGGCCCTATGCACCTGTGTGAGAGAATGTTTCTAGACTACCTGAGAGCAGCATTTATATTATGTGTGCACAACTGATTTGACCAGAGAGTGCTGCACTGCTCCCGAGGCTGGCTGTGCCGGCCAAGGTACCTACCTAGAATGCACAAGGTTACCTCTATCCCCACATCCCATACATAGTACTTGGCAATTCCATCCTTCTAATTTTTTGCCTATCTAATAGGCAAATGATTTCTCATTATTGTTTTAATTTTCCCTTTTCTCGTTATTAATGAAATCGAGCATCTCCTCATAGAGAGACTCATTTTAGCCGTTCAGGATTTCCCATTCAGTGAATTCCTGCTTGTATACTTTGCTCATTTTTCAATTGATTAGTGTTTTACTTTTTCTTGTGGATTTACAGGAGTTTCTTATATTTCAAGGTGTGGTTTTAGATATTGTGAATATCTTCTCTCAATGTGACATTTATCTAATAACTTTGTCTGCCTTGCCCTTTGTTGACTGGAAATCTTTAATTTGAATATAATAAAATCCATCAATTTTTTGTGTTGTTGTCCAGATTTTTTTATCTCGTTTAAGAAGTGGTTCCCCACCCTCAGCCCACAAAGATATGATCCTACGTTTTCTACAAAGATGTTAGCCCACATTTTCTTCTGTTAGCAAGGTCTTTGGGTTTCGAATTATTGAGTTTTCTTTGAATCTTGGTGTTTTTCAGCTGAGCCAATTATGTCATAACAGAAGTCACTGAAAACTAATCCATCTGAGGGTAAACACTAGATGTGAGCTTTTCAGAGAAATAAAAAAAATTTAGTAAATATAATAATGAAAACTTGCTGTAAAATAAGAAAAAAGAGACAAACATCAATCCAATTCTTACAGTTTGGTCTCCAGTGAAACAACACCAGATTATCTCTTCATTCTTTGAGGTTTGCAGCCACATGCAACATGGATTTTTCTCAAAGTAAAACTTTTTCTTTGCAAAAATCCTTAAGAAACTGTACTTTCTTCATAAAGATGCATTATTTTCAAATTTCACTGTTTTGCTCTATAAATGGAAAAATAACAGACTAATTGTTGTTTTTATCTCACACATCCCTAATTCTGTGTTCATTAATATTGATAACTTTTGAAACCATCCAGGTTTATATATATTTTTCTGAATAAGTAGTTTTAAAGTGAAAAGTTGGGAGCAGGTCGGGCACGGTGGCTCACGCCTGTAATCCTAGCTCTCTGGGAGGCAGAGGCAGGCGGATCGCTCAAAGTCAGGAGTTCCAAACCAGCCTGAGCAAGAGCGAGACCCTGTATCTACTAAAAATAGAAAGAAAAAATCTGGACAAATAAAAATATATATAGAAAAAATTAGCTGGGCATGGTGGCGCATGCCTGTAGTCCCAGCTACTCAGGAGGCTGAGGCAGAAGGATCGCTTGAGCCCAGGAGTTTGAGGTTGCTGTGAGCTAGGCTGA
>CAUYRT010089455.1:0-69524 GCA_963574885.1 Lepilemur ruficaudatus
CTCAGCCTCCCAAGTAGCTGGGACTACAGGCATGCGCCACCATGCCCGGCTAATATTTTTCTATATATATTTAGTTGGCCAATTAATTTCTTCCTATTATTAGTAGAGATGGGGTCTCGCTCTTGCTCAGGCTGGTTTCGATCTCCTGACCTTGAGCAATCCACCCACCTCGGCCTCCAGAGTGCTAGGATTACAGGCGTGAGCCACCGCGCCCTGTCCAAGCTTTGCTTTTGACAGTAAAGGAACAGATAAGTCATTTTAAAGTACAGTAAGTACTCTGTGAAAGTGGGCCTATTCTGCCACTGGTTGAGACTAACAGATTAGGGAGAAAGGACCTATTTAGAATGGTCAAGTCCTCACTGAGCAAGTGATGTGGAAACTGGAAGGCTTTTTGCCTGTAGCCAGAGGAAGAGTGTTCCACACAGATGCTGAAGTGCATGCAAAGTAGGAAAGCACTCTATGGGTCAAGAAGCCAAAAAAGGGTTGAGGAGTAGAGGGACGTAAGACAGGTTAGCAGGGCTGGACCTAAAGTGGGAGTTTGGATTTGCATCTAGTTCAGTGGGAAGCCAATGATAGGTTTTAAGTAGGAGAATGATATGATCTGATAATCACTTTAAAAGATCACATAGCAGCAGGACACAAAGGAAATGAGACTTACTTTAGGAATCTGTAAAAACCTTAATTAATAACCTGACCATGTGCGTTACTCACTGTTTAACCTTGAATAAGTTACTTAACCTCTCTGAGCCTGTTTCCTCATTAATCTAGTGAGACTAAGACCCATCTTACAGAATTATTGTGAGCAATGACTTTAGATAACATATGTTAAATGCAGTATCGTCATTTTAATAAACAGTCTAATTCAGGCTGCTCTGCCTAGATGAGAACACCGTATAATGAGATGCATTATCTTACAGTTTGTAGGGACTGCCTTGCAGCATAAAGCAGGGAAACAAGAAGTATGAGACTTAACAATGGAGAGAATGTGGTGCAATACAAAGGGTATTTTGGAGCCCCCAACCCCAGCCTTAAAAGTACCTGAAATGCTATCCTTAATATATTCCAGTGGCTGAAATGCTATCATTATAGTTTTTAAAAAGCTCACTACCTCTGAGCTTTTTAAGGGTAAAGAATGTTAGGAAAATAAATGTAGCTACATTTTATTAAGATGTATTATGTAGTGTTGGGCATTTTGCATGCATTTGCATCCACTAACTATATCTCAGTCCTTTTAACAGCATATGGAGTTGGTCTTATCATTCACACTTCGTAAATGAAGAGATCTAGTCTCTAAAGTTGAGTGACTTGCCCAAGCAAACAGCTAGCTACATGTTTGTCACCTGCTTGACTATGTGAGCACTGGTCACTCTGGCAGCTGTGAAGGTTAAACAAGAAATCCCTCAGCAGTCGGTGAGGTGCCAGCATTAACTCTCATCTGTCTAGGATTGTTAAGTGCCCCCAACCTTCTCCTTAATGCCTATGCAACCAAATAAAATAAATCTTAGTCTATATAGATCAGTAATGGCTAATAACAGTAGCTCATTGCAAGTAGATCGTATATTATAGTTTTTAAAACATTCTGGTATCTGCAAGAAGATAATGTTTGTTATTAGCTCATTGACTTTAGAGTTACACCTGGTTTGTGGTTTGAACTAGATGCAGTCCCTCCACTTAACTAGCTTATGTGTGTTTGAACAAGTTACTTAATACCTTGTAGAGTTTTCAGGAGCAGCTGGTCAGATAATGTGTGTAAAAGCATCCAGCTATGTGGCCTTGTATGAAGTGAAATTTTATTATTGTCAGTTCTTCCTCAATCCACTCCTCAATCCTTTTGCTGGCATAGGCTAGTAGAAGGTATTGGAATACCAGCAAGGTTAAACAGCCCAAAGTCACCCAGGCCAGAAATGATGCATGGCCACATGCTTCTGGGATTCTTTTCTCTGTCATATTACCCTGGAAAGCAGCCTAATGACAAGGTGCCAGCTTTAAATAGTTTCAAGGTGGTAAATAACTCTCCAGGGCATGAAGGAGTTAACACACTAGACAGAGTACCTAATTTATGCCATGGAATTGCAGACTTAACTGCTGGGAGCTGGCTCATTATTTTAATTGGATTTTCCAATGTGTTGAGCAAGTCAGCGGATTTGCATTAGCCTTACTTTCAGAGAAACTGTTTTAGTATGGAGAGAGAGAGAACCAATGGCCAGTGGAGAGGGAATGTCAGAATTAATACAGGATGACAAAGCAAGCAAATTATGTCCCCGTTAATTAATACAGACTTATGTGTATGTAGGTGTAATGGAGGTACCATTTGTAGAGCTGTGCTGCTCTTTCCATCTCTCAGAGGCAAGAAAACGAGGCATGGCTGCTGACTTGTTGCCTTTCTGCCAGTTGGCTGCTCCCACAGGGCAGCACAGCCATTCAGGTGAGCCCTTAAGGGCCACTTACCCTTCAAGCCCATAGATGGGATTGGAGCTGAGTTGGGCTATATTCAGGCAAGCCAGAAATTACACTACAGTGTGATCCATAGCTGCTTCTTGACTCCTTCTTTGGTATCTAATCAGTTAGTGAACAAAACAGACAAGGGACCTCCCATTAAGAAGCAAACCTTCTAGTGAGGAAAGATAGGTGATAAATCAGTAAACAAGTGATATCATTTCTTTTTGTGGTAAAGCTGTAAAGGGGTAAAAAAAAAATCAGAGCAAAAGATATGTGTTTTATATACATAGAGGGAAAATGGTTCATGAGGTCATCTCATTGGCTGGGAGTATGCTGACTATTTGTATAATGTCTAATAGTGTTGAAGCAATTTTGAGGAATAAATGGTTTTATGAAAGCCAATATTAATTGCAATTGCTTGCTTAAACAAGTCCCTTTTGCATAATGACAGGTAGACTTCAGCTTCCCTCTGATTTATTCCAAATTGCTAGTTAGGCTCGGTATGTACTAGCAGGGGAAATATCTTTTATGAAGAAAGAAATTTGAACAACAGTTTGTTTAGAAGACAAATATGTTTATTATTCCTAAACATCATTCCTGAAATTATTTTTAATGTATTATTTGCTCAATAAAATGGGGAAAAAAGGATGTCCTTTTAAAACAGTCTTCAACTTCTTGCAGACTTGAATCATATAAAGAACTTATGTTAATTCAACTTTATCATTAAAAGAAAGGAAATGGTTTGGAAGTTGAGTAAATGGGAATAAGAGTAATCAATAGAATTTTAGTAAAATGAATGGGAAATTATTATATAATAAATTTGAAAGGCTTTTTCAAAAATCCATTAAAGATAATGAAGGTGTTTCCGGAACTTTGACTACCCATATTATTATTGTATCGTATTGGCTGCATTGTAATTGCCTGTGGAGATGACTGTTACACATCAGTTTGCAAAACTCTTACTCAGGGAATGAGGAGTTATGAAAGAACTAGGATTCCCAAAAGAACTAGAAAATAAAAGCACAGGAAAATTACAGAATCCCATGACTGTGAAGTCATATAATCCATCTCTGTTCCAGAGCAATTCCTTAAAATATCCAAGAGAATAGGTTTTCTCTTCACTGAGATGCCCAAGGAAGGAAATTTTGTTTTGCTTCTTGGGAGTATTTTCTGAAAATTACATCCTCGTGGTATTGGTCTGCTTTCTCATTGACCTCTCTTTGTATCTTTATAATGGCACTTAGGTAATTACTGTTCACTTGTCACTTAAGACAATCCCCTTTGCTGGTTTTTAAAATTAACCTACTTTTTCCTGGGAAGTAAGTTGGAAAGGGTTTGTACATTTTAAATGTTTTTCCTTTGGCCTTTTCATAGGCTTGTCACTGGGAAAATTCTGAATTCATGATACATAATGTTTTGCCTTCTTGGTTTCTTATCACCTCCCAAGAATGTGTGTGTAGGTAACCACAAAGAAATTCTTAACTCTTGGGGTTTTCTACAGTCCTCCACTCTGCCAGCTGAGCTATTGAAGGGAGTGTGACTTGGGGTTTTCTATCTGTGCAACTACCACTGGCCCCGATGCCTAACCACAGTGATGACATTAAAAGGTTACTGCGTTGTGTTCGTTGTGTGGTCAGTACATGGCTTTTGAGGGACTTTTCCTTCTGAACACCCCTCACATTCAGTATTAATGACAGAGTTTCATAATTCTTTTATTGTTGTTATTTTGTAATACAGCCTTCAGATCAAGGTGGCAGTAGTAACATTAATGTTTTTTTTTCCTTCATTTCGCAAAGGATTTGAGGCATGAAAATGATGAAAACCACAATTTAAGACTGAAAGTTTAAAAAGATTTATAATCACTGTCTTTTCATATTTTGTTTTAAAATGTTGACTGTCTTTGAATAAGGAATATATTACATGTTGCAGGTTTTTTTAGATGCAAAAAGTCTCCTCTCCCACCCTGTCCCTTTGCTCAGTTTCCATCCCTGGAGGGAGCCAACATTGGAAGACTGTATATTTTTTCAAAAGTAATTTAAGCATAGGCATTTTTTCCTCTTTTTATATAAACCTTGCACACTCTAAGTACTGTTTTATGCTTGATTTTATCACATAAAAATTTATCTTGGAGGCACTTCCAAAGTTAGGCATAAAGAGCTTTTCTCATTTTTATGGCTGTTGTTTAAAAGTTCCATAATTTAGCCATACCCTATTGATAGGCACTTAACTTTCCATCTGTATGAATAGCCCCATAGAGAAGAGCCTTGTACACACACACACACACACACACACACACACACGAGTCTGTATTTCTTTCCATTCCTTCGACAAGTATTTCTTGAGCACCCCATCTGTGCCATACGGTATTCTGAGTTATAGGAATATATCAATGAGCATACCGACCCCACTCTCAAGGAGATTGCAATCCAATTGGAGAGATAGACAGTAAACAAATAAGGAAACATACATATACATGCTATGGAGACACGCTCTGGAAAAAGAAAAACAAATACCTATACAAATGGGTAGGGATGGTAAATGCTTTGAAGAAAAATAGTTTAAGGCTCTTCATGAACAGAAGAAAAGTAGATTCTGGCTGGATTAGTGGAGGGCAAGACAGACCCCGACCTCATTACCCACCATCCACACGAACTCCTAAGATCTACAGAATAAGGGGAAGCCATGGGCTCATACCCCGGGAATGAAATTGAGGAATCAGAGCAAAATATTCCAGCTCTCCATCTAGGGCAGAAAGTAGGTCCTGTTAATTTTTATTTTTCCCCTCTCATTCTCAAGGTCAGTGTTTTTCAACCTTTTTTTCCCCTCCATTTTTACTCAAAACCTTCCTCCTTTACTCCAAGAACCTTTTTAGAGATTCCTCTTCCTGTCACTCCTCCCACAAAATTGTAATCAATATATTAATAGTTTATATTGGTTTATATACTGTGGCCATTTGGAGGGCCACAATTACAATTAAGATGCTTTTTTAGCCTCACTCCTTAAGAACCAACATCCTAGACCCTCACAGAATGTAGACTCTCAGACTGTAGGCCTCTGGCCTGCCAGTCAGGCTGTTTCTCTGTATAGGTGGTGGCAAAATCACATTGACAAAATTTTCTTGGTGGAAATCTCTTTGTTTTTGAAATAAGACAGAAGTGATTGTTTCTGATCCAAGGCCTCTGGTGGTGTGCATCAGAAAACCTTCCTTGTGTGTAAAATCAGTTGGTGTTTAGGGAGGGTAAAGAGGTAGAATGACTTGTGTGAACTGCAGGAAGGCTAAGATGAGAACAACAGGAAAGGGTTAGGGAGAAATTAAAGAGCCAAAAGGGAAGGTCTTCCTATTCCGTATCCCTCTCTGCTCCCACATTACCTTATTCGTATGTAGCATCCCATAGCATTTTAAAAATACGTATTCAGCACTTCCTGGGTGGCAGGACGTAAGCTAGCACTTTTCACATACATTAACTCCTTCTGTCTTCACAACACACATAAGCTTCCACTTTATGGATGTGGTTAAAAGGGTCAGGCACAAAGCTCATCAGCCAGTATTGATCCTTCTCAGGCCATTTTTTTCCTCTGCTTCTAATACAATATGTAGTGGCATAATGTAGTAGAGTTGGCTGTGTACTGACTACCTCTGTTTCTAGAATACAAGCTTTCTAAGGTTGGATTAGTGTTTTATTCAACTTTGCCTATCTAGCTTCTAGCATAGTATGTGGCACAGAGTAGATATTCAGTAAATGAGGAATGGATAGACAGAACGACAAAAATTATTTCTTGAGTGAGGGGACCGGTAAACCTTTCCATCTCTAATCTGATTCTGCAGGTTTCTGCAGTCTTGGTTCCATGCTACTAAAAGTGATTTCACCAAGATTACTAGAGGTCTCCTTTAAGACAGCATGTAATAAACTCTTATCTGTCCTTGTTTTGCTTTTCTTTTCACACTTGACAGCTCTCTCTTGGTTTTCCTGCCACTCCTCTCCAGCTAGTTAGCAGCTGCATCTCCTTCTCCCTTGTAGATTCCTCTTTGTGCCATCTTAAAATCAAGGAGACCCAGGCCACTGCCTCAGAACGGTGAAAAAAATATATACTCCTCAGCTATAGATTGCACTTCTTAAATATCTTGTCTTTTTAATGGAATCTAGGCACTGAAGGTAGAGGTGTGAACAGAACAGTCAAGGTCCCTGCCTTCATTGAGCTTATGTGCTAGTTGGGGAGACAGAATACACAAGCTGAAGGTGTCATATTACCTGACTTCAAATTATACTACAAACCTATAGTAACCAAAAACACATGATACTGGTATAAAAAAACAGACAGACCAATGGAACAGAATAGGGAACCCCGAAATAAATCACGTATTTACAGTCAGCTGATTTTCAACAAAGGTGCCAAGAACACACATTGGAAAAAGGGCAGTCTCTTCAATAAATGGCGCTGGAAAAACTGGATATCTGTATGAAAAAGGATGAAATTAGATTCCTATCTCTTGGCATATACAAAAATCAAATCAAAATGTATCAAAAACTTAAAGATAAGACCTGAAACTATGAAACTACTGGAAGAGAACATTGAGGAAATGCTTCAGGACATTTGTCTCGTCAAAAATTTCTTGAATAAGACCTCAAAAGCACAGGCAACCAAAGCAAAACTGGACAAATAGATCACATCAAGCTAAAATTTCTACACAGCAAAGGAAACAATCAACAAAGTGAAGGGACAGCCCCCAGAATAGGAGAAAATATTTGCAAACTACCCATCTGACAAGGGATTAATAACCAGAATATATAAGGAGCTCAAACAACTCAATAGCAAAAAAAAAAAAAAAATTTGATTAAAAAATGGGTGAAGGATCTGAATAGACATTTCTCAAAAGTAGACATATAAATGGTTAACAGGTATATGAAAAAATGTTCAACATCATCAATCATCAGAGAAATGCAAATCAGAACTACAATGAAGTATCATCTTATCCCAGTTAAAATGTTTTTGATCAAAAAGATAGTATCAGACGCTGATGAGGATATGGAGAAAGGGGAACCCTCCTACACTGTTGGTGGGAATGTAAAGCAGTATAGCCACTATGGAGAACAATGTGGAGGTTCCTCAAAAAATTAAAAATAGTACTACCATATGATCCAGCAGTCCCACTGCTGGGCATGTATATATTCAAAAGCAAGAAAATCAGTATTATTGAAGGGGTGTCTGCACTCCCATGTTTATTACAGCACTTTTCACAATAGCCAAGATATGGAATCAACCTAAGTGTCCATTAGTGTATGAATGGATAAAGAAAAAATACACACACACACACACACACACACACACACACACAGTGAAATCTATCAGCCATGCGAAAGAATGAAATCCTATTGTTTTCAACCACATGGATGGAACTACAGGACATTATGTTAAGTGAAATAAGCCAGACACAGACAAATATCAAATGTTCTCACTCATATGAGAGCTGAAAAAATTGAGGTTGAGAGTGTAGAGTGACATCACTAGAGGCTGGGAAGGGTAGTGGAGAGGAGGGATAAAAAGGGGTTGATTAATGGGTACAATAATACAGTTAGGTAGAAGAAATAAGATTTAGTGTTTGGCAGCACAATAGGGTGACTACAGTAATTTATTGTTTATTTCAGAATAACCAGAAGAGTGAAATTGGAATGTTTCTAACATAGAGAAATGATAAATCTTGAGGTGATGGATATACCAATTACCCTGATTTGATCTTACATATTGTATGCTTGTATCAAAATTTCATATGTACTCCATAAATATGTACAACTATTATATGTATGTAAAAATTAAAAATAAAATTTTTTCAAATAAAAGATAAATCTAAGCCAAAAAAAACCCAAACAGGATAATTTCAGATCATGATACATACTACAAAAGAATATAAAAAAGAAATGGTAAAAGCCAGTAGTATAGTCCCCTCCTCACTCTGACAGAGACAGTTGAAGAAAATTCACGTTAAGATCTACAATTTGGGTAGTGGTGTCAATGACAGTGCTAAGATGATTTGAGGAATTACTTGTACATGTGTACCTATACTATGACGTGGTGTCTGAAGTCTAAATTCAAATCTCATCCCCTCACATTCTGTGTGGATCTTCACAGGTGACTCCACCTCTGTCTCAGTTCAACAACAGAGTGGGGCTGGTTATGCCATTTAACCCATGAAGGTATGCAGGTTCAATGAAATAATGCACGTAAAGCCCTTCAACAGAGGCTGGTGTGTGGAAAATGCTTGGTCAACAGTAGCTGGTTTTATTGTTCTATGTGCACTGTCTTTTTTAACTATCGCCCATCTTTACTTTGTTTTTCAGCTCCAGGGTCTGAGCCACAATGTGATCTTCACCTTGGATTCCTTGTTAAAAGGAGACCTAAAAGGAGTCAAAGGAGTAAGTGTTCAGAAATTGATTTCCACTGTATCCTGAAAGGATTGATTTTTTTCTCTCTCTCTTTTAAGATCACAGTTGTACTTGTATTTGAAAGGCACTCAACATTTATAGCATTAAAAATTTTCTTGGAAAATGATCATTGGAAAAAATGTACCACTTTACATAATGGTATTGACAGAGGAACAAGATTAGACACTTTTAGGAAGATTGATGAGATCCCAAGTGGGTGGGAGAGAGAAGCCAAGCCCTAGTCCTGGCTCTGCTGTGGACCCAGAGGCTCAGAGCCTTTAGGCTCCTGTTTGTGGGCATGACCGAGGTGGGGCGCTCACCCTTCCTGCCTCTGCAGGCTTCTCGTGTGTAATAAATGGTGTCATGTGCATGAAAGTGTCTTCTGTAAAGTTTCAGGTGTCCTATATAGAAAGTCATTCTTGCTAAGATGTTACTTCAGAATTATTCATTTTCAGCAAAAATAAATGCAATTTTAATTTTATTTTATTTTTTCTAAAGGATCTCAAGAAGCCATTTGACAAAGCCTGGAAAGATTATGAGACAAAGTTGTAAGTGGTTTTTTGTTTAGTTTTCATTTTGTTTATATTATCATGAGTTTTATAAGGAAAACTAACTGGAAAATGGACAGAGCCCTTAACTAATATCTTCTCAACAAAAAACCGTTTAGCATATCCTTGTTAGGGCTTAGAGGTTGGATATGCTGACCTAATTAAAAGTGGCTACATGTCCTGTGTTGATTGTCTAGACTGAAAGATACTTTTGCTATCAGTTATTTCAGCATTTATGGCTGTTGATATTGACTATCAAGTTACAGATCTATGATTGTTACCACTTTTCTTGCATTATAATTAGCATGTAATGGTGGACCATTTACATTTCGGTATAGGATAGCAATGGGGAGATAGTAAAAGTAAAAGAAATAACTAGTGTTTGTGCCATCTTTCTTTCTGCCTGCCGGAACCTGTGTTAAGTGTTTTTTACATGCAGAACCTCCTGGCAGCAACCTATTTGTGCCACTTCACCCTGTTTATATATCAGAGAAACGGAAACCTAGAGAGGCTGAGGGGCTTGCAGAAGGGTAGAAAGCTAGTAACTGTCAAGCTGGCATGCACCGCAGGTCTGTCGGACCGTAGAGCCTGAGTAGCATAGTGTGGGTGTGCACTGAAGTCAGACCACTGACCTCATAGGTTATTATGAGAGATTAGGGCAATGAGCAGTTTGCCTGGTGCCTGGCTTACCTTCATGTTGTGTGTATGATATACCGCGTTCCTTTGTTATTACTCTGAGATGTTTGTAACACCAGGGAGTAGGGTGGGATGGGAGGAGATATGTATTTTAAAGCTTTTAATAAAAGTCTTGGCTATAAACTTGGATAACTATAAACATAAGAGAATAAAAACATTTCTGTAGGTAGCCATAGCAGCAGAGTGAAAACAGAAGCAAAAGAAAAACAAATGTAGGATTAAATATGTTTTTCCCAAACTACTTTTGTAATTGCTTTTGTGATAAGTGCATTGTTGGGGACTCGCTGTTTTAGCAATACTTTTGTGCATTGGCAGTTACAGATGCAGCTGAGAACAAAAAGTTTCTTAAAATGGTCAACTGATCAGGCCGAGGCCGGCGGATCACTCAAGGTCAGGAGTTCAAAACCAGCCTGAGCAAGAGCGAGACCCCGTCTCTACTATAAATAGAAAGAAATTAATTGGCCAACTTAAGATATATATATATAGAAAAAAATGAGCCGGGCTTGGTGGCGCATGCCTGTAGTTCCAGCTACTCGGGAGGCTGAGGCAGAAGGATCCCTTGAGCCCAGGAGTCTGAGGTTGCTGTGAGCTAGGCTGACGCCACGGCACTCACTCTAGCCCAGGCAACAAAGTGAGACTCTGTCTCAAAAAAAAAAAAATGGTCAACTGATCAAGGTATGCTGTGGGAAGTCTTTTTCTGTATGAAAAGGGGGTTGTGAATACTCACACTCATGAGCTAAGTACTGCCCCAGCCCAGAGGCATCTGCCCTTGCACTTAGAAGGTAATACAACTAAGTACTTAGAAAATGAGCAGGGCAAGTCCACAAAGGAGGGAGAGAAAGCCTTGCTCTAGACTTACAGGATATAGCCTCCTTTGTAAGACATAGGAACAACAAAACATGATGTAGTATGTGCTTTGTTAACTAAAGTACTAGCAATGTTGAGTAGTAAAACTATGTTTATATTTTTAAAAATCTGTGTTGAAGACCTTAAAGTATCTGGTGGTCAGTATTCTGAATGTGATAGAATATAAAGCATTCTAAGGTGTTACAGGTGCCCCTCATTGCACTTCTCACATATGATATAAGAACTTGTCTGGCTGTTCATTTGTCTGTGTTTCCTCAAGAATCTGAACTTAGTGAGGACAGCAACCACATTGTTTTTGCGTATGATATTAATCCCCCAGTGCTTAGCAGAGTCATAGTTTATGCATTATATGAATATTTATTGAAGGAATAAAGGAATTATCCAGACCTGAAAAGGTACAACAGGAATAGTGAGTTGAGTGGGTTGATTTTAGGACCTGATAAAGGAAATTTTTGCTTTTGTTTCCTTTTTTACTAAATCCCTGTCAACAAATTAATTTGCTGTGATAGACTTCTTTCTCCTTGAAGTATAGTGGTGAAGGGGAAAAAAAGGAAACAAGCATTTGTCTAGTTATAATAGGACTCATTAAATTATAAGTCATAAAAAACAAAATGACTTATGTTAGGTCCAGAGCAGAGAGAGAGATAAAGCCTCATGTGTAGCAAAATGTTTATTTATTTTGAGCATCTGGATGCAGATAAACATTTGCAAAATAAACATTTTAATAAACAAATCCAAAATAAACATTTTGGTGGTGATCCAAAAAGGTGTCCCCAGGGAACAGGGAAAAGCCTTGGGTTTTATAAAGGATTTTTCTGGGAGGAGTAAATAAATTCTTTTCAAACTACTGGAAGGGACAAGAAGTAAATTTCCGTCTTGCATTCCATTCCTTTATCTTCCTAGGAAACAACTGTGAGGGATAAGGGTAGTCTTTATCAGGAGGAATAAAGAAAGTTTCCCTTTTGTATTTCATTCCTGTGTTTCCCTAGGGGTCTGGCAAAGGGCCCTAGGAAGGTGAGAGGGATGGGTTCTATAGGAGGTTTGGATGGAAGTTTGGGGAGGGTGAATTCTTTAAATCCAACAACTTAACACACAAAAAAAGTTAATTTATTAGCTTTGATAACTGAGAAAACTGGATATTTTCTGTGGTCTTCCATTTAGAACTTGGAAGTCAGTGAAGATAATAGTTAAGATAACAGACTTAGGAATCATTACCAGTTTTGTGACCGTGAGCCAAGATATTTAACTTTGATGATCCTTAACCTGTAAAATAATGTAAAAATTATCTACTTCTCAAGGTTTTTGTGAGGACACGGTAAGATAAATATATTGAAGCAGTTGTCCCAGTATCTAACATAGGGTAGTCACTCAATATATAGTTTCTATTAAGTTATTTATTTATTTATTTATTTATTTTTTGAGACAGTGTCTCACTTTGCTGCCCTGGTTAGAGTGCCATGGCATCAGACGAGCTCACAGCAACCTCAAACTCCTGGGCTCAAGCCATCCTTCTGCCTCAGCCTCCCAAGTAGCTTGGACTACAGGCATGCGCCACCGTGCCCAGCTAATTTTTCTATGTATTTTTAGTTGGCTAATTAATTTCTTTCTATTTATAGTAGAGACGAGGTCTCACTCAGACTGGTTTCAAACTCCTGACCTTGACCAATCCGCCCGCCTCAGCCTCCCAGAGTGCTAGGATTACAGGCGTGAGCCACCAGGCCCGGCCTCTGTTAAATTTTTTAATAATCAAATATTATTTGGTCAAAATAAGACTGACCTTGACAGCATGTAAAGAAACCACAAATAACAATGACTTCACCATTGTAGAAGTTTACCATGGAATACAGAACATTCTAGAATGGACCAGGTGCCCTTCATAGTACTTCTCATCTGTCCGTATTGTCTTCCAGAATCTAAACTCGTTATTGAGTTTATGCTCTACCCAGTAGTATGGGGTTCTTCACAAATGATGAAGGGGAGAATGTTAAGTCACCAATGAGTGTGCTTCTAATGCAAATGCAGCAGTCCTGTTAGCTCCTTGTGATCCTGCTTGTTCCTCTACTTCTTCCAGTGTTCTCTTGCTGGTATTTCTTTCTTGAGCTGTGGTGTGTTGCTTTGGTAAAGAAGGATTTAGTTCCCTTGTATGACCATCCCATCAATTCCCAGCCTTGTTCGTCCAGTATGCTTAATACAACAATTTTTGGTTAAACCAGTTGTCAGTGTTTATATTTTGATGACTATAAACATTCATTGCTAATCTGAATGGTGCATTATGATTACATTTCTATTCTTACAGTATAATTTTTTTCTTTTTCAGTTTTGTTCTGTTTTGGTTTGGTTTGTTTGAGATTGCTCGCTGCAACCTTAAGCTCCTGGGCTCAAGGGATCCACCTGCCTCAGCCTCCCAAGCAGCTGGGACTACAAGCACATGCCACCATACCTGGCCTTTTTTTTTTTTTTAAGCAATGGGGTCTTGCTGTGTTGCCCAGGCTCATGTCAAACTCCTGGCCTCAAGTGACCCTCCCATTTCAGCCTCCCAAAGTGCTAGGGCATGAGGCACTGCTACCAGCCTCCTTTTTCTTAATGACATAATTGCCTCATTTCTTCATTAGCTTAGTTCTGTATGAATCTCTTGGATTTTTATTGTCTGCTCCAACAGATGTCAGATACCCAACAGTAATATTTCAGTTTAGAAAATACATTGTATATTATTATAATGATTATATACCTATTATCATTAAATTATGTCAGTTTCTTCTTTTGTTTCCTGGAGATATCCTTTTCCAGAGCTTTTTAGATCAGCAGTACAGCTGTGGCCTTTGATTCGCTTTAGTTTGAAATTTACTTCCTCTTTCCTGGTATAGTCCCATATTTTGCTGGCTCACTACCTCCAGTAGTTTCCAGAGAACAGCTCTAATGGAGGTAAAATTTCCAAATTTTGTATGTCAAAAAATAACTTAATTCTGCCATCACACAGAGTGTGGGTATGGCTGAGTATAAAATCTTGATTTTATACTCATTTTCTCTCAAAATGCTGAGGTGGTACGTTCCATTGTTTTCTAATTTCCAGTGTTGCTAATTTTCAAAAATCCAGTACCTTTCTGGTTCCTATTTATTTGTATGTGATATGTGGTTGTTTGTTGTATTTATTTTCACTTAGAAAATGTTAAAGTCTTTTCTCTGTAAAAGGTGTTATGAAGAGTCTTCATGTGCCATGTTGTATGCATTCTATTTGCAAATTTTCTATTTGCAATTTTTAGTTCTTAAGGTCTAGAAACTTTCCTTGTAATTTTTTTCTGTGTTTTCTTTTTTCTCTCTTTCTGGAACTTTTGACTTCCTAGATGGTTCTTAGAATTTTCTTCTTTTTTCTATTCTATTTGATTTATATTTTAGGTTATTTCATCATTGTTTTTTCCCCACTGTTTCAGTTGACTTTTTTATTTTGGCTGTCACATTTTAAATTTGTAAAGCTTCCTTTGCTCAATCAGGTTTTCTTTTCTTTCTTTTTTTTTTTGTTTTACCTTTTTGTAGTTTCTTTTTCTTATTTCATAGATACAATATTTTAGCTAAAGATTTAATGACATTTTGTAAAAATTTTTTATCTGCTTCCTTACTGCCTTTGGTTCCTCCCCTCTTTCCCCCTTTTGTTATTTTGCTCACTCTCACTTTCATTTTGGAAGCTATTCTGAATTATTTTACAATCCTTGGGTGCCTGTTCATACTTCAGAGCAAGGTACCCAAAGGCTAATTGAGAGCTTATATGCGTCAGCAAGACTTGTCAAGAGAGCTTTCTGCCGCCTTTTTAGGTTTCAAGTTTTGGATGTCAAGACAGCAGTTTTATTGGGAGTATTCCAAACGTCAGTGTCTGAGGTCTGTCTTCCAGGCCTTAACGTTCCTTCAGCCCTCTGCCTAGTGATTGTATATGGTGGTCTTTTGGAAGCTATGTAAATGAGGGAGGAAAGGGACCCTATAGTTTGAGATACAGACTTCTCTCCTTCTCTTCTTTTCTCTTCCTGACCTGCTCTTTCAAATATTGTTTGAATTCTCTCATGCTTTTTTGTCTTCATTTCTTCTTGTCCTTGAGAGATTATTCCCTTTTTATGCATTTACTATCATTTTAGTGGGATCACTGGAGGAAGAAGAAATAAACACGTGGTCAAGTCACCATGGTAAATCAGAAGGCCATTATTAAGTTATGCCTCTCTCCCCCCAATATTTTTTGTCTTCCCACCCACATCAATGGAGAGAGAGCTGAGATTTATTCTCTTTCTGATAAAATCCCTGGCATCATGCCTCTTTGACTGCCAAGATAGCATGATTAAAGAATTGCTTAGCTATAGCGTTAGGGTACTACAGTCTATCCTAAACAGGTTTGTAGTAGATTTGGGTTGATGGGTTAATTTTCTGCTTATTTGTATATAGACAAGGAGATAAGGATATTGGCTTTGTTTGGGATTTGGATCTCCTACCACCACCACAACTTAAAGAAGACTTGAAAGCTAAATCACTTAGTCTTTGCATTCACAACTATTAATTACAGGCTCCTTGTGAAATTAGAAGTCAGTTTTCAAGTGAAATGGACTTTTGGGAAGAGGGCTATGAACATTGGTATTATTACCACTGGTCATCTATCATAACTGAGCACTAGTTTCAGGTATTATGGGTTAATGTGGGCCTGCCTTCTTTTTTCCCTGGTTTTCCCATGACACCCCTCCCAAGAACATTTTCATAGGATTCCAAATTATATATTCGAATTTCTCCCATTCCTTATTCTGTACAAACCAGTGCCAAGTGGTTGAATGATTAAAATGTTATTGGGATGTAGAAATAGTTGAAATTTAGAGGAATATTAGAAATTACCTTTGACTAATTTTTGTGCATACCCACAAAGACCCAATATATACTTTAATTATCTTGAAATAATTCTAAATTTCATAATCTATTGATAATCAAGAAAAGCTCAGGTCTCCAGCATTCTGATTCTTTTTCATCGTAAATTGCTTTACCCAAGAAAAGGTAAACTATCAAAATTTCTTCATGCCTACCAAAATGTAAGAGAATTTATATGAATCTATCATGTGTAAGATCAAATTTAAAATGTAAGGAGTTTTCTAGGTGAAAATCCATACAGTGTATTTGCGCTCTTTAAGATTTTTTCTTCTGATTGATTTTACCAACTTAAGAACTCTTGCCTCTTAACTTTGGTAATTAAGAAATAATCAGTAAAGCTTTCATTAAAGGGAAGACAGGAATGTGGTTTATTTTTTAATAGACTTTCCTTTTGAGCAGAAGGTACAGAGGTTTCCCATATGCGCCCTGCCTCCACACGTAGTAGCCTCCCCCATTATCACCAACCCCCACCAGACCGGTACATGTGATACAGTTGATGAACCTGCATTGACACATCATTATTACCCAGAGTTTATGGTTTACATTGGGTTCTACTTGGTGTTATATACATGGGTGTGTTTTTTTTAAAAAATGACATCTGCTTTAATTTTACAGTACGAAAATCGAGAAGGAGAAAAGAGAGCATGCAAAACAGCACGGGATGATCCGCACAGAGATTACGGGAGCCGAAATCGCGGAAGAAATGGAAAAGGAAAGGCGCCTCTTTCAGCTCCAAATGTGCGAAGTAAGAATGACTTTTCCGTAATTTGCCTAGAATTTTAATAGCTATAATCTTCTCCTGTTAGTCAGTAGTCTTTATGGTTAAAGGCATACTGTTATTAGAGAAGGGAACTGTTTCTTAAGGATTCTAATCTCCATTTTTCTCCAAGCCTTTTGGGAACCCGCCATTGCACTGTTGTCTCATATTTTGAGCCTCAGTCCCACGGGCCTCTTTAAGCCAAAACAGGATTCTTTGGTGAGAACCTTAATGTTGCTTGTGAGTGATGGTGGGGGGAAAAAGTTGGTGAGAGGTAACATTGGTGAATAATAGTAAGTTTTACAGGTATGAGTTTAGAGCATGTTTTTTTTTTTAACCATGTGTCCAGTTTGAATGAAAGCTTAAATGAAGCAGTTGTTAAGAAAGCCCGATTTTGTGAAAAAAATGCAATGAAAAGCATGCTGCCTTAAACTTAAAGCAGTGGTTCTCAAACTGAATTCCCATTGAACACTTAACACTCCTAAACCTAGAGACCAACCCATTCTGACACTGCTATTGAGTAACGGAGTTCCTTTTGTCATTTTCGGAAAATATTAAAATGGAGAATTTTTGCAGTTTTAAGTTTTTGTTCCCTAGATCAATCTTTCTTCCTCCCTTTGTCGTAATTCTTTCTTCCCTTCCTCCCTCCCTCTTTTTCATAAATTTTTGGCTCCTTGAAGTTAATCTGCTCATGAACTGTAAACAAGTGAGCAGGAAGCAAACAGTGTCAATAGAAAATCTTTGCTGGTAATGCAAAGCAGAACAAGTAGTGTTTAGTTAACTGCATAAATTACTAATGGGTTATTTTTATTTTTATTCTTTCATTATTGAATAGCAAAAATTCTTTCTAAATCACCTCCTTGGTCAAAAGTTTCAATGTCTTACATAGCATATTTCTCAAAGAGAGTGGTCTACTTGTTTTTTGCAAAGAACTATCTGTGTTTTGGGTTTTTGACCATGTGAACTATATGTTTGAGACCCACTGCACCAATGGGAAATAATCAGTTATTCTGGAATGTTTTGGTATGTTTTATTTTGCTTGTCTAATAGACTAATCATAAGAATTTATAAAATGGTGACACTAATCAGTTTGTTCTGTACACTTTTTGACTATGCCAAATCAGCTTTCCCTAAATTGTCTAAAGGCCACCCAAGGCTCAAGGCTCAGTAACTTTCTCAGATTCACAAGTGGTGTTCTGCCACCTGAACCCATGACCGAAGAGCCCTGTTTGGAATTATCAACATAAAATTTTGTTTTATTTCCACAGTATCTCATTAAAGTTAATGAAATCAAGACCAAAAAGGGTGTGGATCTACTGCAGAATCTTATAAAGTATTATCATGCACAATGCAAGTAAGTAGGATGTTGTAATCTTTGTTATTAGCTGAAGTAAGGCCCCCATTTACTCCGCTGTTGGTCTTAATTCACTTTATTTCTTCATGTGGTGGCTATATATAGTGATATAATGACCTTCTATAGCTAACTGGATAAGAAATAGTATTGTCTTCCATCTTCAGTGTTTATATAATCAGTAGCTTAAATTAGGGCAACTGTTTGGTTTCTCAAAAATGCTGTCTTCCTTACAAATGCTAACGTTGACAGCCTGTGGAGCTCTTCTTACAGATGCGTGAACCCCTACCACTAAGGAGTCCAATGAGCTTCTACCACTAAGGAGTCCTTTCTGGTGACCACCTTCCCCACCTCTCTTACTTGGCATTTTACCTATTATTGCATCATTTGTACCATGTATTCCCAGCTGGAGTTTGAGTTGTTTTTTTTTTTTCATCTAAATTAAATGAAATTAAATATTGTGGGCATAAAGAACACTTTGCGTTTATACATGGATGCCTCTATAATTGGTATTATATTTTGAGAGATATCCATCATTCTACACTGGCACCATTTTTGTTGCTTACACTGCAGGGCTACCGTTTTAAAATGTTTGTGGTTCTTTGTCACTACATTTGCTTGTTTACTTCTTATTTACTTATTGGGTTAACTTTTGTGGGTTTTCTGCATAGTCTTTATGTGAAAATGTGCCAGTGAGTATTAAAATATGTATTACTTGGTGGAAGTTACACAGAAAATAGCACAGGGACCTTCCAAAACTGGTCCAGACGGCTCCCATATTTATAAGCATAATAATGTAAACGTCATTTGGACTCGTTAAAATACTGCTGTCCAAAAAGTTAAATACATAATTTTCTTTGATCTCTCTTACTTCCTTAAATAATGTTATATCTAGGAAGATCTGTGTATTCAATTGAAACATTTAAGGAGGTCAGCATTAATATTATGGAAAAGCACAAAGCTTGTGTTAGACAAACACAAGAATTCAAATTCTGGCTCTGTGACTAGATAACCATGTGATCTTTATCAGATACTTTGCTATACCTCAGTATATTCATCTGTCAGGTTGGGCTAAGGTTCATAGCACACACCTCGGGGTTTTTGTGAGGATGTTAGAAGTAAATAAGATAATGCATATGGAGTTCTTAGCCCAGTGCCTCCAATCTTTTTTTTATATGTTGGCAGCTGTGATGATTCTAAGTTGCATTAAAAATCATTTATTTGTATATTTTATTGTCTAGTATGTTTCTCTTCAGGAAAAGCTTTTAAATGATCAAATTGTTCTTTACATAAATTTATTTGTTACCTTTTTTCTCTTTTCAAAGTAAATTCTACCTTGTATAAATGTCTTTCAAAAATAAAAATGATGTATTTAAACTGGAAACGGTTTTCACGTAGCATTAGGTAAAGTTTGCCTTCTGAAGACCTGGACTAGCTTTTGGCTTCATAGTGTAGTGGGGCAGTTATGAAACTTTAAAATGTGTTCTGGTAGTTCCTGATTTTAATTTTGGTTGGAATTTCTTACATTTCATCAATTTCAGTTTTCCTAGAAACATTTAATTCCTTTGAAACTTTTACAGAAATAAGTGAGTCTGTCAGTCTTCTGAATTACAACACTTTGGCAGCAAATCTGATTTCACCTGATTTTAGAAATCCTTTCTGAGCTTAAGCTAAGTCTTTAAAGAAGGGTTTGACCTACACAAATAAGAGTTTTTCAAAATACAAGATTCTTTGTAAACTATAGATACATTAGCCTTTGTTAGTGAGGGTGAAAAGAATAGTAACTCTAACTTGTATAGCTAATGTTATCCTCTCTTTATTCTTTGCTTTTTCCCTTTCCACAAATATTTATTAATTATATGCCAAAGGCCAGGTACTGTGCTCAGTTCTAGGGTAGAGATAAAACAAAGCTTCTCTTCTGAGAAGTTAATTGTCAGGTAAACGAAGTAAGTTGGGTCTGTCATTACTCATAATGGGGCTAGACAGTGTCAGGAGAAGAAGGGACTCCTGGCCAGGAAGACTAAGGAGGAGGTGGTACTTGGATTGAACTTGGAGGATGGTTAGGATCTGGCCATTGGAATCTAGCAGAAGAGACTTCTCCTTTCTTCCCCTTGGGCAGAGAGAGATCATCAGAAGAAAAACCTACAGAGTAAAAGCCGCCTTGTAGGAAAAGGTGTTCTAAGACATCAAGTAGTAGAACTGAATTATAATGGGATTAAAGTATACATTGCCTTGTGGATGAACCCCAAGAACTCCATCACAGGAAGAAGCCAGAGTAGTTTCTTTTAAGGATGATTTTTATTCATTCCTGCTTCAGTCGATGTCTCAAAACCCTTAATAGACATGTTTGTATACCTGTAAGCATTCTCTGCTTAGATTTTTTTTTTTTTTAAAAAAAGATTTCTTCTGAGTACTTCATTTCCCAAAATAATTTTCAGTAACCAAGTTATTGGTACTCAGCAGTGAATTTACTCTGGTAATACCTTGTATAGTCATAACACTTGAGTGTGGATGAAGATACTGCAACAGAAGAATAAAGGGAGCAAAAAAGAAGAGCTTTCGACTTTTTATAACCCATATCAGCTTAATCTGCATAAATTGCTCCTCACTTTCAAACACATTTACAAATATTGCTGTATTTTCTGTCATGGTACAGATAATAGTAATAGCCAACATTTACTGAGAGCTTATTTTATAGGCAAGGTTATATACTCGCTGCCAAAGTTCTTTATGTTTTCTCATTTGATATTAACAATAATCAGGAAACTGTAGCTCAGAAAACATAAGCAACTTACTCAAAGTCACATTCATTCACTTAATAGATGCTCAATAAATATGTCAAAGCAAACAAAGTAAGCACAGGAAACCAAATAAAAAAATAGATAAATTGGACTTGAATATAAAAACTTTAGTCCATGAAAGGATACTATAGAAAAGTGAAAAGACAACCCGTAGAATGGGAGAAAATATTTGTAAGTCATTTATCTTACATTTAAATGCTCTACCTTCAAAACCCTTCTCCAGAGATTACGTACAATATCAGAGACCAAAATTGGTTTTGCTATTATTAGCTGTATAGCCAACCTCCTTGGCATACTATCCTCCCCTGTTGTAGAAGATGCTAGTTCAGGTTAACACTTACGGATGGCCTGCTCTGTGCAAAACATTGCTCGCTTCTCTAGGGCTGGCACTTAGGCTTGGGTACAAGTGCTCAACGACGCCATCTCATGACTGGCAGGACTAGAGGAGGCTGGGGAGGTAGCAACTGAACTGAGTCTCAATAGAAAGAGTTTGGCAGACAGGCATAGAGGAGAAGGGCATTCCAGGCAGAGGGTACAGCATATGCAAGGCCATGGTGGAGGTAGATGGGTTGAGAAAGAACAAGCAGCTGGAAATATAAATAATATAGCATGGCTGGAGCTTAGAGTTTTTAAAGGAAAATGGTAGGAGTTAAAACTAGAAAAGAATATAAGGCCTAGCCAAATAGTTCTTAATTCTGTACTGGGAAGTTTAACATGCGTCCCTATAGGCAGTGATAAAAACCTGAATGTTAGAAAATGAGAGTTTAAATGTGTCTTCTAGTTAAATGGTTAAACAAAAAGTCATGATTCCTCTCATCCTTGTTGCTGAATGACTTGCTAAAGATAGTTTTCTTTATTTAGTAAGGTTTCTCTGCCAAAAATGTCAACCTTAAAGAATGTTAGAACTTACAGGATTTCAATAATCACTCTGAAAGCCAGTTCTGATAGGATGTATTGTTGCCATTAAATACACATATTAAGCTTAAAAAATATGTGCCTTAAAATTTCTTGATATTGCTGCCTGGGCATGATAGCTCATGCATGTAATACCAGCACTTTGGGAGGCTAAGGCTGAAGGGTCACTTGAGGCCAGCAGTTTGAGACCAGGCTCAGCAACATAGTGAGACCCATCTCTACAAAAAATTTAAAAATTAACTTGGTGTGGTGGTGCACACCTGTAGTCCCAGCTACTCAGGAGGTGGAGCCCAGGAGATTGAGGCTGCAGTGAGCTACGACTGTGCCACTGCATTCCAGGCTGGATGACAGAGTGAGACCCTGCCTCAAAATACACAAAAAATTTCTTGATATTGCTCCATTCATAGCTACTTACTGAGTACCTGCTGTGTGCTAGGCCCACTGTGATATGAGGATGAGATAATCTTCCAGGTCCTCCTCATTTGTAGGGGAGATAGCAAAATAGAGAAAGTGTATTTGAGAAGTAATCTGCTTTGGGGGCATAGTTAGAGAAGCTTCCGGTAGGCCAAAGAAAATTCTAAATACCAGTTTCCTGAAATTTATTCTATGTTTCTCTAAACTGATGTCATAGACTAGGCCCCTTAGTGGAAATTTCCACCTGAGACAAGAAATGTCTTCTCTAGCTAGTTAAGAGCTTGGTCTCAGAATCAGGCAGACCTTGATCTGAATCCTAGCTCTGCCACTTACTAATCGTGTGAGCACCTTGAGTAAGTTATATACTCGCTCTGTCTGTTTACTCTTCTGAAAAATGGAGATGAGATTGAAGTGATTGATTCATTAGGCTTGAGTAAATGAGATCACTTGTATAAAGTGCTCAGTACAGTGCTGGGCATGTGATAAATGCTCCACAAATGTCAGCTCTTGTTATTTTCCAGGTGAAATAATGCAACCTTTTTTATGTAAGTTGTGGGATATAAAGCTTTCCAAATCGATTAGTACCATTGCTTTAAAATCCTTTGTTTCAAGTATGTGTGGGAACATGAGGCCTTTGGGGAACTGAATGCACTCGGACTACTCGCCTGTAGTTCAGTCACGTGTCTCCTTATGGTGTGCAGATCAACCTCATGATATTCTGCAGGTTAATATGTCTTTCTCTCTCTTTTGAATTCAACTATGGCATAACCAGGAGGAATTTTTCTACGTATATTAATAGATGGATATGCACCTTATGAAATCACTGTATTGGGACTGTAACTGTAATTTGTAGCATCTGTGATACTTTCTATCGGATGTCAACGGGTAGCCATAATTTGTTGGTATATCTTTATACAATATTGAAATTAGTTTTGTAATTGTTTTGTATAGATAAATGGGTAGAGAATATATATATGTATCTATAGATAGATATTTTCAGATTTTGCAGGCACAGTTCCCTTCTTTTTTATTCTGCTGGTAAATTGCCAATGTTTTCCATTGTAGTTTCTTTCAAGATGGCTTGAAAACGGCTGACAAATTGAAACAGTACATTGAAAAACTGGCTGCTGATTTATATAATGTAAGTTCTTTAAAAAATACATGGAGTTTAACTTGCTTTCATGGATAAATACCCCAAATTTGAAACCTGTATTAGAAGGGTGTTAAAGAATAGCAGGAAAGGTTAAGTGATGTGTCGGTATAAACCAATGGCACATAAGCCTTTGTTTTAACTCAGAGAAGTCATCAATGGTCACATATTCTAAAGTACCTTTTGGGGGCGTAAGAGGAGCAGGGAGGGGGGAGTATATAAGCATCGGTTCTAGACGGCTCTCCATTCAGTTTTCAGTGACGTGACATTTGAGTACCCTTTGGTCAGAAATTGCAGAAAGAATGTTTGATTATGGAAAGATAAAAATCAATTGGCTGTCTGAGTAGGCAGGTTTGTGGGGTTTTTTGCTTATTTTATATTTTGTCTCATTTTTTAGTGTCTAAGTTTCGCTTTTATAGTAGGAAATCAAAAGGAAAACTTTTGAAAATAATACTAAATGCATATGTAGAAATGGCAAACTTGTTGCACATAAATCATTTGGTGATAAATGATATTAAAAGCATATGTATTATATTATAAATATAAGTAAATATCTTCAAATAAGATTTTGGAATTACAAATAATACCTTATATTCTTATATAACTTTAAAAATACATAACTCTGAATGTTTTAAATATTCTTTTAGTAGTTAACATGGTTCAGGTTGCAGTTAAGTTCCAAGCAATTAAAAGATAGCACCAATCCTTGGTCCTCACATAGCGCTGTATAAACTTTCATATATGTATTGGGCTGTTAGATTCCTGGTTATTCTGTGACTCTTTTCTGGCCCATTTAATCACATCATGGTATTCCTACTACCACCTTTTGAAAAACCAGAAGCAAATGATCTCAATGGTACTTCTTAACCTTATTTAAAATAGTACTTCAGAGTTAATTGTCTAGACTAGATGGATTATTTAATAAGAAACCATGTTACAGTATTCACTAATTTCAAAACTCATGATGCTTTCTTAAGGTGAGAAGATTGTGCCTCATGTCAAAAATGAGACAGTGTGAAGGAATATAATAAGAAAACCAACTATATAATAAAATTGTTTGGTATTTTTGGATAAATTAAACTCTGCTCATAAAAGCGTAAATGATAAGTGATAGAAGTAATTTCTTCTTTTATAGATAAAGCAGACCCAGGATGAAGAAAAGAAACAACTAACTGCACTCCGAGACTTAATAAAATCCTCTCTTCAACTTGATCAGAAAGAAGTAGGTGATTTATGTGTTTGCAACAGGGCTACCCGTGTAAGTGACGCTACTTGTGGTACCCTTTGTATTTCCTGATCTCTAAAACAGGCACACTGACAGCTTCCTGCCAAGATGGTTGTGGGCACAAACGAAATATGTGTGTACCTACCATAAGCCCATGTAGAAACTATATTTTAATTCTGCTTCTTTCCTTAATAAAAAGATGTCCCAGATCTATAGTTCCATGACTCTCGATTTTCTGTCCTGGCTTTGAAGACATGGACTTCAGAAGTGTGTCCTCTCAGGCTTTTGAGGGACAGGTGGCATGCCCCATGACTGTCCTCTTTAGACCACCTCTATCTTTCTGGGCAGCCAAAAGGAGTGTGTTTCATTTGTAGGGAAATACTTTGATGTAGAATCCTACAGAAGCTTAGTGCCACAATTAGGAAAATTAAAGTGAGGTAGTCCTTGGATATTGAAAGAGAATTTACAATGCATGGTACATGTTGGATGAATACGGTACAGACTCTTAATTATAAATGTCATTTGTCTAAATAATTAATACCTACTATGTGCCAGACACTGTTCTAGATATTAAACTTTAGTCCCTTCCATTAAGGAGCTCATTATCTAGTGGAATAAGTCAGCCATATGAACAATCCATCACACCTTAAAGAGGTATTAATGCTGGTAAAGATACATTGGAAGGTGGCCTGCCCCCGAAGAGAGGAAACCTAAAAGGCTCAGAGGTAGAAAACTGCCTGGCATATTTAAGGGGCTGCAAACACTTTGGGGCAGGATGGGTGGAAGAGTGAGAAATGCAGTTTCTGAGGTAAAAATTCAGGCCTGATTATGGAGGCTTGAACATCTCACTAGGGACATGGACTTCACAATGAGGATAATTAAATAGTAAGCATGATTTATTACCTAGGAGAAAGTCAAAACATGCCTGTTGATGTTATGAAATTGTCATGAATTAAATTTAATTGCAATTTCTAACAATCACATAAAATATAGCATTTTTATATTCTCAGTTCATTATAATACCTCACAGTAATGGCAAGCTCACTTTTTTTTTTAATTCCTAAAATTTCTGAAAGGGATTTTTGAGTCTAAAGCAAGAGGAAAGCAACACCCCCCTAAAACAGGTGTAGACCTGCAGTAGTGACACTAATTCTTTAAAGCAACCCTAATGGTTCTCTTTACTGACTGAATGTAACTCTCTATTCTTCTCCAAATCCAGTTTTTATATATGCATTGAGTTTTGGTCAAGTGAGAGAAATCTGTAGCCCTTTAACACTGGGCATCTGCTAATCTGTGGAGTGGGCAGAATGGCCAGGAAGATCTGTGTGCATTGAGGCAAAATCTGCATCCACATTGTATAGAGTCTTTGGCAATGACTATACCTGATTTGAGGCCTCAGACTGTTTAGAAGAACATCTAAGTATCAGATCCTCAGCGGGCTTCAGACTAAAGCACAGATATGCTGTACTCTTTGAAGGTGCTTGTTGTTGACGTACAAATCCTAGGAGGAAGGTGTTCTCCTTGTATGATTCCTCAGTGTAAAAGCAATGGAAAGACCCAAGTAGAAGAAGGGGTAAAGGATAGATTTCTGTTCAGGGAGAAAATTGCAAGATTTCCTATCTACTGTTATGCAGTTAATTGCTCCCTTACCTTTGTTTTACCGTACAGAATTACCTCTTTCCTATACATGGAAGCTTTATTGAAAAATAAAAGGGGGCTATTATAGTCCCTGTTTGTTTTGCACAGAGAATAATGTATTCTGGTCATGCTAGCTAAAGAACAAAGTCACACATAAGCCAAAGGAGTATGTACATGATGAAATACACATGATTTGATTTATTTTAACTCCACCCTAAATTAATAAATGATGAGTTTTCATTAGTACCATGTCCAGGGAGTTTTATGAGTAAAAAATTAATCTTTCACAGCATGCCTATCCCTTTCTCACGCTTTTTATCATCACTCATTGCAGAATATGTTTAGAAGGTAATGATTTTTAATGACTTACATTAAATGTGAGAGGAGACTATCTGCCAGAGAGTTCTGGCCATGGCACTACTATTCAAAAAGAGTATAAAGTAATGCAAAAGATTACCTGAGGAATTAAAAGCACCCAACAAATCATTTAACCCACTCACCCCAACCAGGTTCTAAGTTGGCTCCAATAAAGGAAAATCCAAAAACTTTAGTTGTAAATAGGATCCCTTGATTTTTGTGAGACTCATTTTTTTCTTAATCAAAACCAGATTAAGTTTTTATTGTCTTTTGGCAAATACTGTGTGACGTTAATTATCTTAATCTTTTAAAATAGCCTAGCCTCCCAAAAGAACTATTTGCTAGGTAACTATTAATATTTTGAGGGTTGAAAATTTTTTTTTTTTTTTTTGAGACAGTCTAACTCTGTTGCCTGGGCTAGAGTGCTGTGGCATCAACCTAGCTCACAGCAACCTCAAACTCCTGGGCTCACTGGGCTCAAGCAGCCCTTCTGCCTTAGCCTCCCAAGTAGCTGGGACTACAGGCATGTGCCACCATGCCCAGCTAATTTTTTTCTATATATTTTTAGTTGGCCAATTAATTTCTTTCTATTGTTAGTATAGACAGGGTCTTGCTCTTGCTCAGGCTGCTTTCAAACTCCTGGGCTCGAGCGATCCTCCTACCTCGGCCTCCCAGAGTGCTAGGATTACAGGCGTGAGCCACTGTGCCTGTCCTGAAAATGTTTTTAACAGTGATATCTATAAATAATAACTAGAATATACTAAATTATTGCAAAAATTACAGCTTTTTGTTTATATCCACTGATGGACTCTCTTAATAGCCCATCACAGTGTAGTTTGTAAGCTTGACAGATTGTGTTTTACTCATCTCTGTCTCTTCACAGTGTCTGGCACATTGTCTGGCACCCTAAAACTGCTCAGTAAATATTTAGGAAGATGAAACAGAAGGAATCTCTTGCCTGTTCCATTCATACTTTACATTAGAAATTTGAAGTTCCTGTATTAAAGATTTCATTTTAAATTGGATGCCAGAAATATTTATAATCCCGTTAAATCAATGAGTGTGTAGTTGGTTGCAGTATAACAAGATTTGAGATTTGACTCCTTAATAATGCAGTTTATATGTTAATATGGTTTCAAGTAAGAAAGTAAAGGTGATTAGTCTGTACTGCTAATAGAGAATGGGAAATTAAACTAAAAAATAATAGCATCGTTTCATTCTACAGTTTACAGTTTCTGGCTCACATCATGAAATTTCCCCAAGGTTTTAAGTTCATTGTTTATGTTAGTTTTATATTGTTACCTAAATGAGTTTTTCATTTGCATTTCTCTTTCCTGAATAGTTGAATTCTGTTATACTATCAAAAGATTTAGAACTATCATTCCTTTAGATGCATGTATTTTTAAATTATTACTAATGTTAATAATCATCCAATATCTGCTTTCTCAAGAATGAAAAGCCTTTTTTCATTTATTTATAGTGCCCTGCTAAGCAAGCCGAAATGGCCATCATTTCCCAAGTGCACAAATAATAATTGGTGTGACTTTACTAAGCAATGAAACTCATTAATAGTTAATTTAAAATAGTTAATTAAGATTATTGACGCTGGATTTCTGAAACATATTGCTTCCTTCCTGCTCAGTTTAATGAGGTCAGAGCCTAGGTTTTAGAGCCACCTTATTCACCTTTAAAAGTGTATTTGTCTGACGTAAAGCAAGACCCATTCAGTCTAAGAGTTTGTTATTCAGAATTTAAGGTTATGTAGGCTAGTAATAAACATATGTAAGTAATGCCTTAATGGTAAATTTACAGACTATAACAGTTTTATAAGTTGTTAGCATCTGAATCCTTGTTAAAAATAAATACTTTTATTTGAAAACTTGGGCTTTTATTTTAAAAGTTAATAAAGGTTAAGATTAGAGAGACAGTTTTAAAGCATTCAGACAGACCTTGGAATTATGTGGGCAGATGAAGAGAAGTTTAGTTTAATAACAAGGGCTTCTGAGGAAGAGGGTTGTTCTTTTAATATAAGAATTTATGTCCAAGGAGATTTTAGATTTTGTTTTTAATGTTTCTGGGAAGTATAGATATGGCAGAGATCCCTGACTCCAAATCCATAGTTAAATAATTTTCATGCAGTTTCACTGGATTAAAGCAGAAGGCTCTGTGGATTTCATTTATCCCTGCCTCTTGTTTTGTCCCATGCCTCAGTTCCCTACAACCTGATCTAATTTTCTGTCCTAATTTTTCTTGATTAGGATTATGGACACATAATCCTCCACATTTACCTCCTTTAAAGAAAAAAACAAAACACCTTGTTACGACTGTTATTACTGGCTGGAGACTGTCTTTAGAGGTACAGATAGAGAAAGACTGCTCTTTTTGCCTGCCTGACTCTTTAGTACAGTCTCTCAGCCCATCCAGAAAGCATGAGAATATCTATCAGGGAGGACTTAGTGAGCCAAAGTACTAAGGAATTCAGAACTGTGGGCCCTGATTAAAAGTAAACATTTGGGGGAATATTGCAAGAGATTTCCTAGATCCTAGTTCATACCCCATGCCTCCCCGGGTGATTAATATTGTGTTTCAGAGGGAATCTGGCCTGTTATAAACAGAGAAACTACTCAGATTAAGAAAAAGACTCGAGTTTGTAACCTCTTTAAATGAGTCAACTTGCCTGGAAAAGTGTACAGTAAGCTCTCAGTTACCTACACAAAAGAACAGGACAGTGATGTCAGATTGTGAACATCTACCTCCAAGCTGGGGGTTATGTCCAATTCAGGGTCTTCAATACCTAGCTTTTAGGAGGTGTTCAAGACATGCTTTTGAACACAGAATTCATTGTGTGTAGAATAGCCTTACAAAGGTATTTTTTCCTAGAGATTTTTTTTCAATTGAACATTCACTATTTGGCCCAAAAGGATCCTGAATATCAGAAACAAGTCATCCTGGCCTTAAAGGTATTCTGTACACAAGTCATCAGTAAATGACCAGTGATTGATTGAGCTTCCTACTTCAGCACCATCACATTTAAGGTGTTGCTTATTAATTGGATATGTTTATGAATTTCTCTTCCCTTAGGGGGAAAAAAAGGCCCCAAAGACTCCTCCCTACATACACATTTGAAGTTTGCCAGCCATTTTATCTTGGTGAAATGTGTACTTCATGTTCTTACATTCAGCTGTGTTTCTATTCTCTCTCAACATGACCTGAAATTTAAAAAACCTGATAAATATTGAGATATTTTATTGTCCCGTCACCCAAATTTTATCATGAATCTAGTGATATGTGTGTATGTGTTGTCTGATATTAATTATCTTTACAACGATGTTTTCTGTGTATATCATATAAAGTGCTTAAATTATGGGCAATAAGATTTTCAATGAAATTAACTATATTTTCAAATGTTCTACTTTTTTTCTCTGTTGCTTTTGCCCTTCCTGATCGAAGTCTAGGAGAGTAAGTCAATACTTTCTATGAAAATTGTCCTATATCTAAAGACCTGTGTTCTCATTCTATAGTTCAACATTGCTCATTTATTTCTTATATTTTCATGACATAATGGCTGTTTCTAGTCATGCAGTCTTTAGAAACTACGGTAAAGTATCAGTGGAGAGCTACTATTAAATCAGGTGTGTTTGCATCTTGTTATTGGTTTGGCCCTTGACACCCCTTTCAGCACAGCATATGCTTTTCCCTGCCATGTGAAAAAACCATGAATGTCTTCTTAAATTAAAAGTATGGTTATATGTATATTTTACAGAGCACTGGTTAGTTATAAGAAAAGAAATTTATAATAATTGTTAATACCACACTCAGAAGGTTCCCCTTTTGTCTGTGGGTATTTTAGCAGAATATGCAAAGGGAGAAAAGGGCAGCCTAAGGGAAAAACACCTTTAGGTTGCATGGACTTTGTTTTGTGGTTTGCCTCAGTTTTTGTAGTCCTTCCTGTGTTTGCCTCTGCTGCTAATGTGAACTGGTTGGAGTCATACACATGCAGTGTGTTTGTTTGAACTCAGTTCAGAGTAGAGCTAGGTTCTGAACTAGAATAGACCTGAACCCGAGGCCCCAGCTCTGCCTCGGACTTGTTTTGTGAGACTGGCAATTGTCTACCTGCCCTGTTTTCTCCTCCAAGATAAAGGCAAGAACCTGCCAGTTCTTAAAGTTGCATAATTCTCTTAGACCTAGACCGATGAGCCAAAGGCTCAATGGCAGAATACAGTCAAGGATTTGAGAATTGTCTCTGGTTTTTGTTTAATTTGTGGTTTTTCTTTTCCAGGATTCACAGAGCCGGCAAGGAGGATATAGCATGCATCAACTCCAGGGCAATAAGGAATATGGCAGTGAAAAGAAGGGGTACCTGCTCAAGAAAAGTGATGGGTATGTATGAGCCCAGCCCGGTTGCCCAGTGTGGGATTAGCACACTTACTGCGTGTTGTTAATCCAGGAACTTTTTCCAGCCTTTCAAATAGGAAAACACACTTAAAAGTTTTATAATGCACTAGCTGCAGAACTTTAGCACACTGGTTTTTTCCAAATAAGTCTGAGATTTAACTTGTCCTTAGAAGCAGCAGTAATTGTTCTGTGGCCCCTAAATGACATCTCTGACTTGTAACGCACAGTTTTAGGAAGGCAAATACTGAGTGGCACGTGAAGCAAACACATGTTAACCTCGTACCCACCCACCTCTCTGCTTTCATTCATTGCAGTTTTTTTTGTTTTTTTTTTTGCCTGCATGTCCATCAGCCTGCCCAACCTTGGGGGTAACCCTTGACTCCTCTGTTTCCTTTAAATCACAGCCAATCTGACAAAAGCCCTTCCATTTATAACTCTAAAAATAGTACACTTCTTACCATCTCCATGGCCTCTGCTCTAGGATCAGCTACCATCATCTCTCCTGGACTATTTCACTAGCGTCCTAACTGGTCTCTGTGTCACTCATACTTTTTTCCCTCCAGTTCACTTCAACAAAGCACTCAGAGTGATCTTTTAGAAATCATAAAGCACATGATGTCATTCCTCTGCTTAAAATTCCTGGTGGCTTCCCATTGCATGTAGCATCTTGCCCCCCTGCCTTCCTCTCCAGCCTCATCTTATACCACCTTCGCCCCTGCTCCTGCCACCTGGGCCTTCTTTCTGTTACTTGACTGGTTGATTCTGCCTCACAGTAAGTGCATAAGTAGAATCTTGACTGTTCTCTTTACTAAGTGTCATCATTCTTTAAAACACAGCTCCTTGTTTTCTGATTGCTTGTGGATATGTGTTTATTGTTTATATCTACAACATATACGTTTTTTGTTGTACTTTGTTTGCTAAAATTGCAAATATTTCTCTTACAAATTTCTGGGATCACTGTTCTGCTCATCATTCTACTCATGATTCAACAGATGTCTTTTGAGAGTCCTGTTGTATGTCTAAGACTCACTCTTCTAGGCCCTAGGAATATAGCATTGAACAAAAGGCAGTCCTTACCCTGATAGAGCCTACATTCTAAAGGGTGAACTAGACAAAAAAGTAAATATATTGTAGGTCAGGTGGAAATTAGAGATATCTTTCTTTTTTTTTTTTTTTTTGAGACAGAATCTCACTCTGTTGCCCAGACTAGAGTACTGTGGTATCAGCCTACCTCACATGACCTCAAACTCCTAGGCTCAAACAATTATTTTGCCTCAGCCTCCTGGTAGCTGGGACTACAGGCATGCGCCACCATGCCCAGCTAATTTTTTCTATATATTTTTAGTTGTCCAGCTAATTTCTTTTTATTTTTAGTAGTGACGAGGTCTTGCTCTTGCTCTTACTCAGGCTGGTCTCGAACTTCTGACCTCCAGTGATCTCCTGCCTTGACCTCCTGGAGTGCTAGGATTACAGGCATGAGCCACGGCACCCGGCCCAAGAGATGTCTTTCTAATAATCTCTTTATCTTTCTATGGAGAAAGATAAAGCAAGGCCAAGAGATACAGATTGTGTGGTGGGTGGGTGTGGTTCTTGCTGTCATACAGGTGATCATAGAAGACTTTACTGGGGTGATGTTTCAGCAAAGACCTGAAGGAAGTGAGAGAACAGTCTACACAGATACCTGGAAGAAGAGGGAACAGCCAGTAGCATGCTACTCGTAGTGATTGATACCCAGGAGTACTGCATAGCTGGAGTGGAGTGAGAGAGCTGGGAGGTCATAGGTCAGAGGGCCAGGGAGCCACTGAGCGAGGTAGGGAGTCATCAGAAGGTTTTGAGCAGAGTAGTGACATAATGTGACATGTTTTAAAAGGTTCTCTCTGGATACCATGCCAAGAATGACTATGTAGGGTGTAAGAGCAGTTAGGAGGCTGCTTCGGAAACCCAGATAGGAGATGATGGTGTGGGGTGGGTGAGCAGCAGAAGAGATAGTAAGATGCCCATGCGTTAGTAATTTTTGACCCTAATTTTGGAATGTTCCTTGTTATTTAAAGGATTGTTATGCAATTTGAAAACAATTAAAAATTTTTTTAAATAATTTTAAAACTTTAAGGCCCAAAGACATTTATTGAGAAGCAAAGGAACAATTGCTTTATTATATTTTCTCATTACATGTAAGACAGTGGACATTATTATATCTTCACAATACAGATAAGGAAAGTAAGTCTTCAAGAGGTCAGGTAACAATGAACAAAGTCACATAGCTAGTGGGTGATGATGCTGGGATCAAAGCTCAAGAGATCTAGCATCAAAATTGGTACTCTTTTAGTTATACAAGGCCACTTTCTAATAGAAAATTTCTTTTCTGGAATTCTAAGCATGGCTTAACCTGTAATTGTGGGTGGCACTCTTAGTGAACACCAGATGGCAGGAATCCTTGGTATGTACAGAAAGGGGAGACCACAACAACTGAGGCTAGTCCGTGGAAGTCTCAGGAATAAAAGCTATCAAAGAGTTTACAGAGATCGGGTGCTGCTGCTTTGAACTGTGCAAGGGTACATCTTGAGATTATTCCCTTTCTTGGATCATTAGCAAGCCCCTCATTAGCAATTTCTGTTAACCAGAAAGAGTAATGCTTTTGTTTTACATTCCTTGGCATTATTAGCAGTGCAGGAGAATATGTTCTTTTTGTTTTGTGTTGTGTTTCCATAATATACATGTGTAAGAAAAACCAATGAATACAGACTTAAATAAACTGAGGTTTCAAACTATTCCTCAAGGTCAAATAGTTTGATTATTAGGATTGTTGTTTAATATTTAAAAATGTGTTGCTAGAGAAAGATGACACTGGTTTTGGTTTAGTATGTACAGGGATACTGCACCTATATTGACAGGCTTTTGTGAGGGTAACATGGGATGCAAAACTACTTGCAAAGAGTTCATTACATTAGCCAAATGCAGCTGTAATTATTTTTTGACGGATATTACTTCTAATCAAACATTTTCCGGTCAGTATAGCCAGATGAAAGTATGTGATTTAGCTGTAATTTGAGGATGGTTCTTCAGTTAGTGGTTCTAAATTACCTCCTGAGGAGACCAGCATTTTGAGCGCAGTGTGTTCAATTTACATTTGGTCAGATGGTGTCAAATTCACATTTCTCTCTGAGAAGCATGCTTTGGAACAAACTGTGCTTCTAGTAGTTACATATACAATATTATCTGTGTTTAGAGTTGGTTTTATATTGCGTCGTGGCAATTTTCTTACAGGACTAATTTAAGAAGGAAAAGAAAAACACAAGTTGATATTGTTTTAAATGCCTAGGACGTTGCAGTGGTCTCTTCTAATGTCATTTGTTTCCGTGGCAATGGAAGGCCTGTGAAGCCCTCTCCCAGCCTAGGGAGTCCCTGTTCCCTGCCCGTTTCTATTTACCTGATGGAAGTGGTCTCAACCTCTGCATTTGTACCTACCTGCATACACGTGGATCTGCCACACATGTAGTCTCTTTTCTATACCTGGAGTTTCACACACAGAAAAAACTTTTCCAAGCCGAAACTAATTCTGTTTGGCTTTTTCCATCCTTCAGCATTATCATATCAAATTTTTCAAAATGTATATCACTCGCAACTACTTGTGAATTGTTCGGCCACTATTTACTTTGCTATATGAACCAGGAACAGTTCTCTGAGGCATCATTTTGGTCCTGGAAGACCCCTAAAGGGGAAGTGTACAAGTTACCCAAAATGATGAATCATTCTTGAGCCCTAGACCCTAAGCTGCTTTCTCTGTATACTGAGGCAACCCCACCTCCCCCTGCTTCCTTGCATGGCAGAACTCTTGAGTTCTTAATTTTTTTAAAATCTATTATAGAAGTAATTGGTTAATACAGCCTTCTTATAAAAGATTCACAGATATAACTAAAAACTCCTTGCTGACACCTTCCCTAATATAGGTCTGGGCCCCCTTCCCAGAGAGGAATACTTTTATCAGTGTGGTAACTAAAATTCATTTATTCATTTTCCTGCTATTAAATTTTTATTATTTCTATTTCCCATTTTCACTATCAAAAACAGTGCTATAATGACCATTCTGTACATGTCTACTTGTCTGAATTACCTCCCACCTGGGATAATAAAAGGCACCCAGAATTTTGTTTTAGGAGGTTGTGTTTTTGGCATGGGAGGTTTTTTTGTAATTGTTATTATGTTTCACACTATATAATTGCATGTCTCAGAATGAATCAGCTACTATATCTAGTTGTGTTTGATTGCTCCTTAGGATCCGGAAAGTATGGCAGAGAAGGAAGTGTGCCGTCAAGAATGGAATTCTGACCATCTCACATGCCACAGTAAGTGTGTCTGTTAATTTACCCTTCCTGTTTGTTATGCTTTCTGCACTCTAGGATCAGGAAGCAGATGAAGTGAGGTAGCCAAGAGTAAAGTTTTACTTAAATACGGTTAATATATGCATTTGGGTCATATAGTTTAGGATATTTTTTACAAAAAAAAAAAAAAAATTGGCTTTTTCTTGTCCTGTGGTGATCTGTATCATTCTGGGGCACCACCAGAAACTTAAAAACCTAGTTGATTTATAAAGATGACAGAGGATGTTCTTGGCATGACAAAATAATGTAGGAAATTATGTAAAAATGTTCAACCTTGGTGGTAGTCAAAGAAGTACACAATAAGTTTTACCCTTTTAAAACTAGTAAAAAATTACTTTTGATTCTTAAAAATGTGAAGGTTATAGTGGAAAATGTATCAAACAGGAATGGGGTGGCAAAGTATATACCAAGAGTCTTAAAATATGCCTGGTTTAACCGAGTAACCTCAGCTTGGGGAAAAAGCTCATTGTTAACTTACAGTATGCTTTGCCAAGTGGTGTCCTTGAGTTATGATAAGCAATTAATTGCTAACAGGATAGTAGAAAAGAGGGATGAGCATTTATTACATTGGCAGTTTTTCATTACTTCTAGCTGAGTTTAGATTTCCATCAAGGAGGAACGGAAGTATCATTTACCGTCATAAAATTTATTTCACTTAATCTTCCTGACACCCCATGAGGTACTATAACCTTCATTTTACAGATGAAGAAACTGAAGCACAAATAAGAGTTATAACTTGGCTAGTAACTGGCACAATTGGAAATTCAAACTTGGGTCTGTCTGACATTAGTCTATATGACCTTTCTCTCTCTCTCTTCCTGCAGAACCCATTGTCCTACTTGACTGTGAGTTCCCCTCTGGCATTTACCTAATCCTGTTCATCTCTCTGTCTTTAGCCTGTCATACAGAACTTGACACAGAGAAGGTGCTCATTATGCAGTTGTGGCCAAGTCCTTCATAGCAGATGATTGCGTGTATCTGAAAGATTGTTGTCCTTTATGGAACTTGAGCAGTTGCATCATCTCTGTCCCTTCCCCTACCTCCAAACCCCCAGGACACTTGTGATTCCTAAGAGGTCTTCAGTTTCCCTCCAACAGCCCTGTGGAGATTTTAAACTGTCATACCAGTTGTGACCAGGCACTCATCTGATATCAGAAATCCTGCCTGCAGACTTGGATCAGTTAGTAATTATGATTGAGACTGTCTAACATATTCATTTATTCAGCAGTCTTTTATGAAGCTTTCATTCTGCCATGTGCTGGCAAGGCATCAAAGATACACAGGTGGAACATTAGATAATTTTTGACCTGCTTATGTTTAATACCATACACAGTTACCTGTGTATGCTAGAGTGAAAATTTCAGACCATTTGACCACATAGATCATGAGTTTTTTGTTCATAATTTACCATGTGTACCCTAACTGTCTGTACCTTCAGCTGGAGAGCTCTTCCCTTAGAATTGTCTGGCTGTAACTGTCCTCAACAGTCATTTCGACAAGTTATATAATGGCCTTATCATGTTTTGTTAGCTTTTCTGAGGAATCTGCTGTGGAAGACAGTGCAGAGTGATGGGAGATCACATAGTTGATAAAGTGAATCCGCAGCACTGCTTACTAGTTAGATGACCTTGGGCAATGTGCTAAAAAAATTTTTTTAAAAAATTATCTTCCCCCTCCCATTTTCTTTCCTGCCAGAGCACATTACTGTGGCCAAGCCAACTGTTTAGATGCATTCTTAAGGCTCTAATTAACAACAAATATCACACCGCCCACATGGTTCAGTGGCTAAGAGAATGTACTGTGGCATCTGTCAGATTTGAGTCTGAATCCCAGCTTTTCCATTTACTGTGTGACCTTGAGAAAAGTATCTAACTCATAAATATTATGTGAAGATTCAATGAGGTGACATGTTGTGCATGGGCACTGTTAATAGTTACTATTGCTATCACTGTTAGTTCATTGGATGTTGTTGGCAAAACTGAAATCTGTTGACAAGCAGCTCCTCCTGCTAGAAACATTGGAACTCTCCTGCCCCGAGAGTGGCCCAAGGGAAAATAGCTTTCTCCCCCAACTTCTAATTTCCTCCCAGTGATTTCTGTCATTTTGCTCCCCACTTACCATTAGCTTTCCACCAGACTTTTGCTGCCAGTTATATCATTTATAATCACACTCCTGCCCCCATAGAGGGGTCTCTGTAGCCAGTTCTATCTGGCTTTACCTGACCTTGTAAACACCATTGATTACTTAGAATTAGGTTGAAATTAAGACTAGCAGTTTTCTGAGAAAAATATAAAGGGATTCAGTGATCTTTGAAAAAGTGGAGGAAAGAGACTTTGTTGTCAGAAAACTTGGGGCCTTTGTTTGGGACCCCTGAGCATATGGACTTAAAGGACTCAATCAGTGTCACCTTTGCAAATTGTTCTTATTAGAGTGATTCATGAGAAAGCCACATATGAGTTTAGATTAATGGTACAGGTCTGTTGGCTTGACTACCCGAGCAAGATCTGCCCCAGGGGCCGTTCATCTCCCCAGCTTACCGTTTTAGGGAGAAATGCATTTCTGTGTACACCTAAAGATTTGCAGCCCACCCTTGGAAGATTTCATCCATGAATTCATTGCTTTTCACATATCTATTCAAAGACATAAATTGTTTTCTTTTTAATTTACTATTCGAAGTAATGCAAGACTGTAGGAATCAAATTCAGTGGCAATCTCTGAATTTGCTGTCACAATAACAATAATGACGGCAGTGATGGACCATCTAGTATGTTTTAAACACAGTGTTAGATGCTTTCATTTCAAAATACTAGTTCTAACAAACCTACAGCAAACATTTTAGTCAACCTCAAAACTTAAGAATAAAGAAACTTATATCAGTCCAGGCGCGGTAGCTCATGCCTGTAATCCTAGCACTCTGGGAGGCTAAGGCAGGCGGATTGTTTGAGCTCTGGAGTTCGAGACCAGCCTGAGCAAGAGCAAGACCCCGTCTCTACTAAAAAAAATAGAAAGAAATTAGCTGGAAAACTAAAAATGTATATACAAAAAAAATATATAGCCAGGCATGGTGGCGCATGCCTGTAGTCCCAGCTACCCGGGAGGCTGAGACAGGAGAATTGCTTGAGCCCAGGAGTTTGAGGTTGCTTTGAGCTAGGCTGATGCCACGGCACTCTAGCCTGGGCAACAGAGTGAGACTTTGTCTCAAAAATAAAAAAGAAAGAGGAAAAAAAAGAAAGAAACTTACATCAAGCCACTAAATCATCATAAATAGATTTCTATACCTTTGAATTGTTTGCTTTTCCTTTTTTATAACTAAAAGCCTTATAGTATAGATATGATAAAACAAATTATAACGGGAAGAAACTATAAGAATTATAGTTGAAGTATTACTTTATTGTAATAATCCTAAATAATTAATTTCAAAAGTATAAGAAGCTGTACACTTCAGAAAATCCTTACTGCCTGAGTTTATTAATCTCAGTGTCACATACTGTTTAAATAATGGGTTTTAAAAAGAAGGAAAACTACAATTTATTGAGCACTTAGCATATGCCCTACACTTGATCTTCTAGATAGCCCTACAAGATAGATGTCACTATCTTCATTTCTTACCAGTTGGAAGTTCCTAGGAGATGGGGGACCACATCTTACTCATCTTTGAATTCCCAATACCTAACACGTTGCCTGACATGCAGTTTGCACTCAGTGAATACTTTTTTAATGAATCTGCATTTTATAGATGAGGCTCAGAGATTAAATCCTATACCCAGGGTCATGCAGTTTATAAATAGCTTGACCAGTTTTCAAAACCTAGAGCCTCTCTCTATTGCATTAGAGACCTTTCCTCACATGCCAGATTGATGTTAGGCCTTTGAAAGTTTCATGAATAATAGTTCTTTGCAATGAAACTCCCTGCCTTGAAACTCCTTGAATCTATCACAGCATCTTAGGGTAGAGACGGCTGTAAAGGCTTCTGAGAAGGGAGAAGCCATATCTTCTGGCTATGAAGATATTACAAGGATTCTAGGAATTTATATTTGAATCTAAAGACTGCAATAGTTGTTATCATCTCTGTGAGCTGAGGTAGGATCGCAGCATCTAGAACCTTGGACCGGACTGCCTGAGTTTGAATTCCAATGCTGACACTGAATCCCTTGTGAGGATTTCCATCTAAATAAAATGGGGCTATTAATAGCGCCTAATCCATAGATGGTTGTAAAGATTAAATGAGTTCATTGATTATAAATAATTACAACAGGATGTGGGGCAGAATTAGTGCTGAGTAAATGTCAGCTATCATTATTATTACTCCTTATCTTCTCTAATATGTTATTACTTCCATTTTAAACGTGGTTTATTTGAATTCTTTTATGTTGCTGTTTCCTGTACTCCTCAATATACTTTATAAAGGTGGTTTGGGGTACCTGTTCTCTCATAGAAATTTAATTTCTGCCTGTTAGGGGCTAATAGCAGCTCTGTCACCTTCCAGAGCATTTCACTAAAGCAAGCATTTAATATGTCTCTCCGTGTCCTTGGGCTCTTTGGATCTGTGGACATTTCCCAAGAACTATTGTTTTTCAGTCCTATCCAGAGCATTAATGCTTATTAGAGGGCTTCACAAATTCAAGTTCTATAAAATGTAAGTTTAGAAATTTATCTGCTTACATTTTACAAGTTGTTTGTTCTTCTAAATAATACATGCAGCAGGAATTTTTACTATATTTGAATCCTAGTGAAGGGTCGTCTTTTCACTATTTGAATGCCAAGATTACATCTTAGCAGCGTCAGTGTAGAGTTTATTGCAGGTGAAAACTCTCATCATTTTCATCTGAATAAACCATTACAAGTGATTAGAACAGGCTGCAATTGGCTAAATGAATCCAGTGATTTTCAATCCTGACATCGGAATCATCTGGTTCCAACTCCACAGGTTCTGATTTAATTCATCTAGAGACAAAGCCCAAGTACTACTTCCCAGGTTATTCTAATGTTCAGCCAGAGCCAAGGACCACTAGGAGCCTCTACCATTGTTTGGCCATTTTATAATATAGAGAGACAAGAAAGGAGGGGGTATATAACCTAGAAATCTGTAGCCAATGGCAGTGATGTGTATAAAGTTAGTGTATAAAGCTGGCTTGTCGACCTCACTCACAACTTGTCCAGTTGGAAGTGTAATTTTCACTACCTCCATTATTCTAGTTGAGTACCCTTTTAATAGATGAAGCAGTTAAATCCAAGCAGTGGGCCCGTCTAAGCTTCTTCTAAGGCTGGTGTCAGTATTCTAAGTCCCTATAGTTACTGGGTTCTGGTTCTCTGTCTGCGTGGAGCCCCCTCCATTTGCATGCTGTGTCTTCTCATTCACCAGGGTTGCATCCCACGGCTGTCTCCTGCTCCCCTTCACACTGCTTGATGGCCCATGCCCATTGAGTTTACTCCTCCAGAACTTTCATGTTAGACAGGATCTGGTGTTCTGTTTGAGCCTTAAGGATTTAATGGGTAACTCTCCCAGAGGTGGTTGCATTTTAACAAGGAATACTGCCTTAATCTAAAGCAGAATTGGTAATAGCAGAATGTTATGTATCAGCTATGTGGACACCATCAGAGGAGATATTTGGGAAGTAGTAATTATAAAGATAGTAGCTGACATTTATTGAGTACTCACTCCATGCTAGGCACTGTACGTATGTTTTCCCATTTAACTTTCATAATACTCTCACAAGGGAGTAGCTGTTGTCTCTATTTCTAATGGGAAAAAGTCTGAAAGTCACAATCATTAGGTTTTAGAGCCAGAATTGAACTCAAGAAGTTGAATTCCAGAGCATGTGATCCCTCCCACTTAGAAGTGGAGCACCAGACGTTCGTCATACATTGCCTTAGTTCATTATAACAGCAAAGATGGCATTATTTTCCCTTTTCATGGTGAGATAACTTGAGACACAGAAGGGCTAATGTACTTGTTCATGTCTCTGTTAGTGGATACCTGTGCCTAGACTCAAACCCAGGTCCGATTGCCTCCAAAATTATGGGTTTTTTCTCCATTCTAACATGTACTTTATAGTATGAACAAATTGCTTTTTTAAGTTAAGAGAATATTGGCATTGCTCCAGACAGCCCAAACTCTAAGGAGCCTCAGTCCCCAAAGTATGGCTCCGTTAAAGCCAGGTATTTTACAGCAGTCTCTCATTTGCGCTTGAAAGAGCAGCAGGCATCACAGCTTTGATTTCTTCTTTTGGCAAATCCTGTGGAATAACAAGGGTGTCACACTGCTTATGCTGCATAAGATTTGAGGACCTGCCAGATAAATCTCTCCTGCTTTCATATTGAGCAGAAATTGGAGAAAACTCCTCAAGGAACTTGTTTCATAAATGAAAAAGGGAGGAAAAAAATTGAAGAATTAAAATATAAAAGAGGTTAGAGATCAAAACCACAGGCCTCACAGCTTATGAGGGTTAAGGTTTTTAAACCTCGCCTTGGAGGTCTGACACAGTGCATGTCGTTCTGTGTGCTTCCTGTGTGACTCTGTAATTCCAGTAGAAAAAGGAGTAAAGCAAAACCTCATTAATTTAGAACCCACAAATTCAGAAAGTGTGGCCATTTCATTACAGTATATGTGATTGGTTCTTAAGGGGTAAAAAGACTAAAGAAAATACTGATTTTACAAACTCAAAGGGACAAAACAAAAAACCTGCAGTCTAAAATCAGTTTTCATGCCACCTCCCACCCAGCCTCCCCAATATAAAAAAATGATGGATTTCTAAAAAATGTTTTATGTTCACCTAATGTTCTGCTGTTGCTAGCTGTAACCTTAAGGCAAGGTTACTTAACCTTTTTGTGGCTTGGTTTCCTCATCTGTCAAATAGGGCTGATAATAGAGGTACTTACTTTTAGGGTGGTTGTGAGGATTAAATGAGTAAATATATGTAAAACACTTACCATGGAACCTGGCACAAGTAAATGCTGCATACTTGTCAAGGTGATGATACCCTTGTTTTAAGGAGCTGCCCTTGATGTGTGAGGCTAATACAAGCCTCTTACACATTTTTGTCTCAGCTACTCACAGCCCGTTTTGTTGATAAAAGGTAATGAGAATGCTTTTTTAAAACATAGACCATATTTCAGGTGTTTTATTATCAAATTAATGCATTTCATACAAATATTCTAAGTCAGAAAGTTTTTGTTTTATAAATTCTTGTTGCATAACAAGGCATGGATTAGAGTAGCTATTGTAGTTAAATAGGAAATATGAGTTTAAAAATTCTTCCTTTGCTGGCCCAAACTCTACAGACTGGCATATACGAGGCACTCAAGAAATGTTTATGGAAATGCCTAAATGGATGATATCTAGCTTATGCGTCAGTTGCAGTAACTTGGGCTCCTCTCCTAGTCTTATCAGGAGCCCTGATAAGCTCTTTTTTTCTGTTTACATAATAGCATTGTGTAATGTTGATTCAAGGGTGGAACATACTCTGAAAAGTAAAGTGACAGGTTTCTTACTGCAATATATGAGATTTTCTTGGAAAGCTCCATTTTCAAATATTTCTTTCTTGCACATAACACACATTATGCCAACTAGAAATTAGTCCCATAGTTAAAATGGTTGGGAGGGTTAAGGGAATTCATAGTCATCCACACTCTAGAATGAATTATTAATACTTCAGTTAGATAATCAGCTACTTTTCTCCCTAGCTGTCTGAAGGGTCACTAAAGGGATGGGGGAACATTACTTATGGCCACAGGAGTAGTAAGTTTGGAATTTGGAATATGTTGAGAGTGGGTGGGATTTCTCAGCAAATAATCTGGAGGGAAAATGAGGGAACTGGCCATTTAAGGGGAGGAAGAACCAGAAAAGGCAAACTAATAAAGATGTTTTGATTGATTTTGCAAGTTTTCCATGTGCTTGCCTTGATGGTGAAACAGCGTGATGAGTGACAGGAGATTTGTTCAGCTTTGCCTTTTACTTCCCGTAAAACATGGATTGGTTTACTTTACCTTCATTGATCCTTGGTTTTCTCATTTATGAAATGGGTTTAGTAATAGTACTTACCTCATAGAGTTATTGTAAGATTAAATAATATAATGTATATAAAGTACCTAGCAGTTTAGGTGCTCAGTTTAAAAAAAACCTGCTCTCTTGCCACAAATAAACCATAATACCTTGCAAAAGCCAGTAGTTTAACATACTAAAATTTTGGAGATAAGATCTCTGCAGTGGTAGGTGGTCATGTACCTTAATTTCTTGCCAGGGGATTATTGTGGTTGATTACTTGCCAAATACATATGTTCCCTAGGGCATGGTACGTGTGTAAATATTTATTGAAGGAAAACTTTGAAATGACCATAATGGTCCGAGCAGCTCTGTTTCCAGGCATTGCCATAGGGAGTGAAGAAAGCTTTATTATTTTATTTTTACCTTTTTCTACACACCAGCCTGGCTAAGTCTGGCTTATTTCCCAAGTAATTAATGTTGTTAGCATCTTGTTTGTGAAACAGAGCAGTTCAGTAGGAGAATGGGAAGAAATATTCTTATTTCATTTCTGGATACTAATTCCAGTAGCAGCTGTTTTCTGCTAACTGAGAAATATGCCTTTGCTAACAACTTTACACTTCCAGCAAAAACACTGTACCATGGTGCACACTAAGCTGTCTAAGGACAAATGTGTGGTGTTCGTTTTCTTTGAGGAGACGCAGAAACATTAATCAGAATTGACTCATTCTGTTTCTGCATGCATTTCTACTTAGATTTCTGGTGACATTCCTAGCTGTACGGCCAGTTTCTGTTTGGGTGGCAGACCATTATGTCAAGAGGAATAATGTCCTCATCCCTTCTGTTCAAGGAATGTACCCAGAGTGTCCTTAGTTGACACATCAAAAACTTGAATAGATTTGCCCTTATTCTGTGTGTGTGTGTAAAATAAACACATCTGTATATAATATTGGGGAAAAAAGCAGCTTACAAAATGATACATTGCATTTTTTTTAATAAGTCTCACACATCTTGTTAAAACCAAAGTATTAGCAATGATTAGTGTTGGGGGTAGAAATGGTATTAACAAGTAATAGTTGGCTGCTGCTTTGCACTCTCTAGCTACTAATTTTTCTTCAGCGAAATATGCATTTTTTAATGAAAAGTAAAATCTGTAGAGGGATAACTTGGGAGTTTGGGGAACAGCCATAAAAATCTTCATATTTGGAAGGCATCCTAACTATATTTGGAGTAGAAACACCTGTAGCTTTTGAAAGAGATACTCCTTAAGAGAGCCTTCAGGTACATTGTATCCTTCCCTCCACTCACCATTCCAGTCCTGTGCTGGGTAACTCATGCTATATAGAGTTTACTTGTCAAATGGTCTGTTAGAAACCTCTGTTTTTAGCTGTATCTTGTGTCCCCTGGTGCCACTGCCATAGCTTTAATTTAGGCTCTCATCAGTGATCGTCTGCCTTATTCTCTCTGTGTCGTCTAATCTCCTCCCCTAGCCACCCCCTGAAGTTATGGGTCTAATTGGTTGTTCCCCTGATTGACTTCCTTCAGTAGGCAGCGGGAGATCTTGGGATGGGAGCGTGAATTCTTTAGTGCCACATGTCATGCCACACCCCTCTCTGCTCCACATCTCCTGCAGCTGCATGTCCCCTGTCATGCCCCAGGCCTTTGTACCTGCTCCTCCTTGCTCTTCCCACTGTTCTGGCTTGTTCATACTCTATCCTTACTGAAGGTTGAGGCTGCCTCTGTGGAGTCTTGCCCAAGTCCTTGGTACAAACTCTTAACCTTAGGCCCCCAGGCTCCCCAGGGCACCGGGCACATTCTAGGTACATGATCAGGTCTGTCTCATGGCTGCTTGATGGCATGGACTTCATGTTTTTCAGATGTGCTTGGAATGTGGTAAAGGCTTTAATAAATATATGTCAAATGAGTAAGTCCGTAGGAATTTAAAATGGGCTTCTAAAATTTCTCTTTTCATCAATTATAAAAAGTAAGTACTTGGAAGAATCATCAAATAACCCAAGAAGATATTAAAATAGAAGTTAATCTTTGAAACCTTTGCTCCATTTAGTGGTAACCGTTTCTTTTCTCAGGAGGAGATATTCTCGTGTCCTGGGGCGTCTAGCTGTTATTCCCTGAGGTATACCGCAGCACTGTCTTTCCAAGTCGTACTGCACAGTGGATGCAGAAGAGAAGGAGTGGGGGCTCTGATCCAGCCAAACTGCTTCCTTGCTGGGAGATCTTAGGCATGTTACTGAATTAACCTCTCTGTGCTTCCATTTTTTTATTTAGTGGTGGAAACCAAAGAGAGTTTCCTCACAGGTAGCACATGAGATATAGTGTATGAAAGGTACCTGGAATGCATTCGTTCACTTGATAAATATTTATTGAGTACCCGCTGTATGCCAGACACATCTTACTGTGCAAGATCGATGCCCTTAATGGGAAGAAAGACAAGTAACAAATAGTGATAAGAGCCAGGAAGAGAATGCAGCAGGGCATGAGAGGCTGGAACTGGCCACCTTGGAGGAGGTGCTGATTGACGAGAGACCTGAAGGAACTGAGGGAGTGAACAGCGGCATGCAGGAGTGTGTAGCAGCAGTGGGAGCAACGACAGACAGTCCAGTACTGGCACCTGGATGTCCTGGTCCAGGCTGTGGTTTTTTTTCTGAGCAGGACAGGAATCATCAGTAGCAAGGACTCAATACGTATGTAGGTGTTTCCCGAGTGTTTCTCCCCCTACCCCCACCCTTTTTTATTTCCTTTTTTCCCTCCTGTACTTAAACAATATGAAAGCATTTCCTAAACTGTTCCACTGTGACGTAGCCCAGGGCAAGTCATTTAGTTTTACTTTGATTTTAGTCTGCTGAAACCCCAGGAAAGATTATACCTTCTTTAATCAATATACCTATAAATTAGTACTAAATAGTGAGAAAGTGCTTTGAAATTTTGGAAAGTTATACAAACATCTGGAATGGCTATTATTACCATAGTGATTTCTGTGCTTCTGATGCCTTGGTCCTTGGACTTTGATTCAGCTTACCACTTCCCTTTCTGGTATTCCTAGGCTCCACGCTGGATATGCCAGCTGCTTATACAGTCAAAAATTATGTTCCTTGCCCCTCAAAGTCACATTTGGGATGATAGGTCATTTGTCAAATGCCTTACTGGCAGTCCAGTTTGGGAAAGAAAACTATGTATAGGCAAGATGCGGTTCATGTTAATGTGGCAAATGTTAGTCCAGTAGATTTGACAAACTTCTAAGAGAATAAACATCGTATGTCATCACCATTGAAGTTGTGGGTCAAACATTGAATGATTTAAGCTGGATAAAACCCTTATCATCAGAAGTTTTCCAGCAAAATACTTTGAAATAGTTCATGCTCAGAAATGAGAGGTGAGTGGTGCTATTTATTAATAACTTGACTGAATGCAGTTAATACAGAGCTGAGTGGTTTTTTTTTTTTTTTTCTTAAGATTTTGTATGTATTGCTTGGTTGTATCTGTTGGTAAGGTTAAGAAACACCAGAGAAACCTAGATTGGGGAAGAATAAGAAATCAGGTTAGCCCTCTGCCACATTCAAACATGAATAGTGTCTAAAAATTCTTGAATTTTTCAAAGATAGAGTTTTCTTAAGAAACCTCTTATTATGCATAATCAACTTAAGCTTGGGAAGTTCTTTCTTATGTCTGGCCCAGATCTTCTTCTACAATTTAAGTACATTTCTTTTTCTCTGTGCAAATGGAAAACAGCTGCCCAACCTTCCCCATAACAGCCTTCCTGTACATGAGGATGGTTATTAAGTTACCCCCTAGCCTTCTCTCCTCTGGACTAAATACTGCCTTTAACTCATCTTCAAAGTTTCCATTTTCTACCCCTTTAATCATCTCTTGATCTCCCTAAACTTTTCTGTATCCTTCTTTAAATGTGGATTCCAAATTGGAACGTAATATTGTAACAAGAGTTTTCACTATTTACTGGAGTCACTACCTTTTCAGGCAGTCATATGTCATAGTAATTCATGTGTGAAATCCAGCAATTTTATCAACATCCAAAATGATGAGATGTAGTACTAACAATTCCTTTTACAGTGGACTGGGCTTAGATGCTGATTTTGGAGTCTGAGCCTTCTAGCAAGCCAATCTCTAGGTCTATTCTGAGAAATTAGGCTTATGAGTTCCTCCTATCTCCCCTTCTGGGTTTGATGACCCGTTCTGTAGTACAGTAGAATCCTGTCCCAAGCACTATTTGCTCTTAGGCAAAACTCTTCCTATACTTCTAGTTCCATTTCTCAATCAAAGGTACTTACAGTGAATACTAAATCACTTGGGGGTCTCTCACTTCCTCCCCCAAGACAGTTTGCTTTGAAACAGCTACCAGACAAGTGGCATTGTTTCGTGTCTTTTCTCATTGAAATTACAGATGGAGAAAGATCTTGAAAATGGTCCAGAGAGCATAGGAAGGGAAACAGAAATTAATTTTCCAATGCCCATTATTTAGGCAGAGAGATGCAGCATATCATTGAAGTTGTCTTGATCATATGCCATCTCTTTTGTTTAGGGCTTTGATTGGTTCACCGATGTGACTTCTCTCTAAGCCCTCCCCTTCTCTTTTCCCTAAAAATTTACATTCCCCAGATGGAAATGCTCCTTGTGTGGAGACTTTCAGAATCATGACTATCAACTGAGGCAGGCACATAGGTCCAGCTGAAGAGATTCATAGCTTACTTTTGCAACCTTCCCATGTTCGAGCAAAGCCCAGCCCAGGCACTTGGACATTTCACTCTTTGATCAGCTTCTACAGGAAGCAGAGATCCTAGCATCAGCCATTGGCCGGCATGTGACCTTGGACAATGCAAGCAGGAGGGCAGGAAAGAGTTTGACCAGAATGATTATATAGTGAGACTCCTCAAGTTAGCATGACTGTATAGATACTACAGGATCTGTTATATATGTGTAACCAAGAGATTTGCTTATACATGTTACGAAGTCCTTATTAATTTGTCCTTTCTCCAGATGTTGGGACTCATTAAGCATTGCCTCACAGGTAGTAATTGTCTTGTACTTCTGAGTGAAGTCATTTTGCTTTGCAGCCAAAACTTGAATTCATGGATAGCTGGGACATGAAGTTTGGAATAATTACTGGGATCATTTTGAAAGAATAAATGAAATACAGCTCACCTATATTTCACAATAAAATATAGTATTAAAAATGTCAACTGTTTGTGCTTAGATATGACTAGATTCCAGAAAGATACATGTACATGGACCATGCCCGTTCTTCATTGGGAGTGAGGTAGATTATTTTTAGTTCCATTCAGATTAATTACCAGAATACTTACACACAGTTAAAAGACATTTAGTAGGGCACCTAAATTTTTTTCCTTGTTTAATGAGATTCAGAATTCTAATGGGATAAATAAGACTTTACTAAGTTTATGAGCTTATATTTGAGGACAGAACCTTATAGATCCTGGTGTCTTCTTGCAGTAAAATTGGAGCAATGTCCGGATGTCTGTTTTCTTCACTGCTAAACATGTATTCTTGGATCACTGAGCAGGCCTAGTGAACTGCATGCCTGCCCTGTGGAGCACTGGACCTGCAGGCAAGAGGGTAGTGCTGCATATAACTTCTCCATTTTTCAGTCCAACAGGCAACCAGCTAAGTTGAACCTTCTCACCTGCCAGGTGAAACCAAATGCTGAAGACAAGAAGTCTTTTGACCTGATATCACGTGAGTCCTTTTTCTCTCTGAATCAATTGTGGCTTTTGACGCCTGCACATTTCCATTCTCTGGGTATTAAAACAGCAGCTCTTCCAAGCAGGGCTCTTCAGAGTTGGCACCTGAACAGTTTCATATTATCCCTGCATATGCAGCTCTAGGAAAATCCCTCAGGTCTCTTAATTTGCGCTGAGCCCACCTGTAGTTGGGATGGCATTGCAGTGTCAGATCTGACCATCCAGCAGTAGAATAAAATCTAGATTTGTACATTGAGCTAGACCATTGATGACTAAGAGTACATAGCTTCGTTCCCTTGGAGAGATTTTTCTAAGCAAATTCCCATTTGTCTCTTAGATCTGCTGAATCACAGTCTTTGGTGTGAGGCCCAGATACGGGTTTTCTTTTTTTTTTTTTAAAGCCCCCAGGTAATTCTAATGTGCACCTGTGGTTAAGAAGCACTGATGTAGATCTGGAAATGCAGGTGTGCTGCCATATGTATACAGCTAATTTGCCCAGAGTTCTATCCCTGTAAAATCAGGCACTTAAAGGAAAAAACATTTTTCTTGAGCTGCCTTCAGATTTCATGAATTTATAGCAGTGCATTCCATCCCTCTCTTACTTCATGGTTGAGAGATTCCTTTTCTCCTGTGGTAAGGGAACATAATGAGCCCACCCACCCCACAGCCTGTGGCCTGTATTCTCATAGCGTTTAGAGTCGGGGTGGGAGGGGATGTTTTTCCCCTGGGCTGGCTCCCTGTGCTTGTGTGATTCATGTGGCAGCACTTACTGACCCACGCTGTAGCTGAGGGGACACCTCCTTTGTAAAGAGAGAGGATGGCAGTGCCAGGGAAGTGACTCTCACAAATATCTTGAAATCTTGCAGCACTCACCTTAAGTATTCTTTCTTCTATATCACAACCCTGCAAGGCAGGCCAACAGCCAAAGTGCATGATCGATATGTAGAAGCACAAAAATGCTTTCCTGACCCTTGACATTCTTTTGATACCGTTGTATGAATAGAAGCTCAAAAACAGTCCTAACTTAAAAGATTAAATCAGTCATGGGGCTCTTTATGCAGTCTAGGCCAGATTCCCTACAGCATCTTAATAAAGGTTAGATTCCCCTTGATTTTCATGACCAAGAGATTTCTTGGGTTATTGATGAGGAAAAAAATACGAAAAGTTGAAATTATTATATGACTTCATAAAGCCAAGAACCCCTAGATTTGAGAACCTGTAGGTTTTGATAATAATAGTTGTCAGTTAGAGGGCATCTATTACGTGCCGAGTGCTTTACAATATTGATAATTCTCACAAAAACTCTATTACTTTCCCATTTTACAGAAGAAAAACTAAGGCTCAGAGAGGTTCAGTGTCTTACACGAGGTCACACAGCAGTAAAACAGGGATTCAACCAAGGCTGTCAGGTGCTGCTGCCCATATTGTGTTCTTTGACATACACATCATCTCTCTCCCCAGGGAGATGAGGAATACTATTGCCTAACCTGGAGTGGTCACGCAGGAAGTGCTCAGTAAATGTTAATTTGACCTGAGTATGTTGAAGCTCTCTCAAAAATCCTGAATTTTAAGAAAAAGCTTCCCTCATTGTATACCTGCCTGAAGTATCCAAGTTAGACCACTCCTTCCCTTACCAGGGTAGCAGAGGTTGAGCCTTTCTTTCCTGCAACCTGGTTCGGCTAGAACGTAGCCCTGACATCTGAGGCACAATATGCCTAGTGCTGGAGCAACCCTGTGGGTTAAGTGTCAGAGTGAACAGGGGAACAGTGAGTGAATCACTTCTGAAAAGGAGATTAAAAAAAAATATATATGGAAACAATCAAATTTAAAATGAAAAAGGAAATACTGAATTGGCAGCAGGCACTCCAGCTTCTCATGGAAATGCATTTGGATCAGATAGAACGTTCCCCCCTTCTTACTGCTTTTTCAAAAGAGGTACTGGATATGTGAATGGTATTTATGGTTATTTTATTATATTCCTATTGCACATAATAATATAGACAAAATGAATTGTGTAGCTGCTGAAACACAATGGCGTAAAACTAAAATACTACTAAAATCATACTTATACTGTGTTTTTTTTCCCCAGGAAGTTTAAAAATCTGCATTATACCTGAAGGTGCCCTGCTTTCTAAGGTTTCACTCACTTTTCTTTTTTGTGTTTTAGATAATAGGACATATCACTTTCAGGCAGAAGATGAGCAGGATTATGTAGCGTAAGTAGTTTTGAAATAACGGTACAATGCCTTGGATTGAAAAAATGCCTCTCTGCTGTGCAAGATGCCTTAATGTTTTCATTAGTACTATTCCCCGTGGCTCCCCTTGCTGCTTTCTCACCTCTGGGGTGTCACTTGTGGCTCTTCTGTCTGTCTGTGGTGTTCAGTCTTGTCTACTCAGTAAACTCTGGTGCCTCCTGCAGGATTCTACTCAAGCCTCACCACCCCTGGGCTTTTATTGCTCCCTCCTCTCGGCCAGAGGCCTCTTCACACCCCACTGTGATCCTCTGGAGCACCTCTGCAGCCCTCTGGAGACCAAGAGCTTGCTGAGGGCAAGGACTGTGCCTTACATACCTTTTAGTCACATCACCTCAACTTTATGAAGGGCTTCCTCAATGTTTAGTGGCCACATGCATCAGCCAGTCTACCCTGGATACTTGGTTGTTATTGGGAGAAGGGAAGGAGAGCCTGGTGTTGAAGGAAGAATACTGGCAGGTACCTTTAACCGGGTTGAACATGGCTCAGTTAAAGGGAGTCTGGTGTCTAAGGAAGGACCAGCTTTGGTATCACATATTCCCAGGTTGGAATCCTGCACTCACCTGACCAGGTATGCAACTGTAGGCAGCCCCAGCCCCCTTTTTTAAAAACATTATCTCTGGTCCTGAGCTGTCTTCATTCCCCTTTCCTTCCTATAGCTTGTCTGGACTGAAAAAGACAATGTGTGACTATTACATTCTCAGCTTCTTGGGAGAAGAACATTTGTGTTAAAGTGGACAATTACCTTTTTTGTAATGTTCAAATTTTTTTTTATTTATAATAAGTACTTGGGGTAATTTAGACCAAGTTTCAGGAACTATCAAGCTTCCTGTCTCTTCAGTGGCACACACATTAAATGCTGTTTTCCTTCCTTGATTATTTTCAGAGAGCCATGGAATCCTTTTTTTTTTTTTTTTTTTAAGACAGAGTCTCACTCTGTTGCCCTGGCTAGAGTGCCATGGTATCAGCCTAGCTCACAGCAACCTCAAACTCCTGGCCTCAAGCAATCCTCCTGCCTCAGCCTCCCGAGTAGCTGGGACTACAGGCATGTGCCACCATGCCTGGCTAATTTTTTCTATATATTTTTAGTTGTCCAGATAATTTCTTTCTATTTTTTTTAGTAGAGACTGGGTCTCACTCTTGCTCAGGCTGGTTTCGAACTCCTGACCTCGAGCTATCCGCCTGCCTAGGCCTCCCGGAGTGCTAGGATTACAGGCGTGAGCCACCACCCTGGCCAGAGCCATGGAATTCTGTTCACACACTTTTTGCCTTACACTCACCTCTTCTTTCTCTTTCTCTCTGTGTTGCACACGCTTGCACACACACACACACACACTTTTCTCTGGAGAATTTTACTCTTTCCCCATCTCAGAGGAGAAATGATAGGAATCAGAAAGAATAGGACAGGGGTAATAGAAAGGATGCAGAGTCGGGAGAAATGGCTAAAAAAAAAAAAGTTGAGAGAAGGAAAAGAAGGAGAAAGGTCTAATTATAGCTATTCATTCCCTGAATATTTAATGAATGCTGACTATATGCCAAGAACTATGCAAAGCATTGAGAATACAACATTATATTAGCTGGAGCCCTGCCCTGAAGGAACTTGGTCTTTGCTAGAGGAGACAAGCAGTATGACATAGTGTAAGTGCTAAGTTCAAGGACAGAGGAGGCCATGTGCTGGGGATGCAAAACGCATACTCAGGGCACATACCTTGGGTTCTTGGGGCTGTTGCTCATAGATAACTTCCTAGAGGAAGGTAAACCTGAGCTGGTTCATGAAGGTATGAGAGGTTATAAATACACTCCAGGTAGGAGATTCTGACGGCCTAGAAGCAACAGGAGGCAATAGGAAGGAAGGGATTGGTGGCTTGATGTTAGGGGTATAGAGCTGGCCAGCTGGTGAGTGACTAGAAATCACATGAGAAAGGGAGAGGTTAGTGGGCTGACCTTCCACCTACAGATTCAGAGAGAGGTAATACTTCTAATGAAAATAGAGCTCTTACTATGCTGAGTGCACTTTCTGACTTATTATTAATCCTCACAACCCCAGAAGGTAGGGACTTTTATCTCTAGTTTGCAAATGAGGAAACAGGCACAGTGTGCCCAGGGCACAGTCCTATGAAACTTTTGAACCCGGGCAGAATTCCAGAATCATCTTGGCATATTGTTTCCCCTTCTTTGATTTCACTCTTTCCTCCTCTTTTCCCCCTTCTCAAAGCCCTAACTGGAAGAAAATAGGTGAACATTTCATGTGAGGCAGGGACCATCCATTTTCTCTTGTCATGATAATCAGAAAATACATATTTTCTGTCAAACCCAGGCTTTCGATATTGCATTTACTCTTATGACTTATAGGTAATTCAGTCCCAGTTTTAAAGAAATATTGGTTTCCTGCCTGCAGGACTTAACGTTTTTCACTAAAAGGGTTGCTTGGTCCGTCCTGTGGTTGGTGTGCATTTTGCCCTTGAACTCTGTTTGGGTGCTGGTGGTGACAAGGGGACTCTGGTTTGAGTGACATGGGAGGCAATGGCAGTCCACAAAGAACGCAGATGCCCTGGAGGGAGGCCTCAGTTCTTCATTTACCTCTAGGTTCCATACAGGGAATTTCGCTACTTCATTGAGTTTTTTCCTCATGTAAAAATGTCTGGTGAAGTTAAAGAAATTCCTTCTCACCAAGGAGGGAGGCAGATGCAAAAAGCCAGATGCATGTTTAAGGTCAGGCCAGCTTGGCCTCTAGTCCAGGCTCTGCTGGTAATTGGCTTTTTTTTTTTTTTTTAAGACACAGGGTCTCACTATATTGCCCAGGCTGGACTCGAACTCTTGGGCTCAAGTGATCCTCCCACCTGAGCCTCTCAAGTAGCTGGGAATACAGGCACATGCCACTTTGGTTTGTGGCTTTTTAATCTTATGCAGATCATCTGGCTTCAGTCTTCTCATCAGTAAGATGGGAATTGTTTACCTCACTTTCAGAGTTTTGAGAAGATAAAAGGTGTAAAGCTCCTAACACAGTGCCAATTTATTTTTTAACTTGTAAAGCTCGAAGTGATTTTTAAAGTATTAAAATACAATTATACATTGTTTTCTTCCTTATACTTCTGGGGTATGCTTGTTACTTTAAAATAATATAAAACTTAAAAAATATTATCCAAAATAGTTGCTTTGATTCTTGACCTTTTTGAAAGGTAACCATTCTGTTCTACCAAATTTAAATTATTTCCTCTAGAAAATCATCCTTTAAATATGTAGTTTCTGATTATTATGACATCTTTCTTTATTTGTCACAAGCTCCTGAGTAAAGAGGCAATGAAAGGAACTCTGAAAAGGGGATCAACAAAAGTGTTTTTTTATCCCAATCTGTCTGACATAATCTAGCTGCAGGGCCTTGGGCAAGTCATGTAACTTCCCTGGGCTTCCGTTTGAAGGCTTGTTGGAGGATTCTGCAGTTTGAGGATCCCTCATTTGAAATAATTGGAACCAGAAGGATTTCAGATTTCCGATTTTCGGATTTGGGTTGCTCAAATGTATTTCAAAAATTATAAGTACTTGGTACATAGTAGATACTGGTCAATATTAGATAGCCAGATGTCATACATAGTGCTTGAACAAAGCGAAGGATAGACTCCGTACTCAAAGTGAAAAACCCAGTAACATAACTGCTACTGATAAAGTGCAATGATCAGGTCTGTTGAACCCAGTTTCCTGAATTGTTTTTAACAAAGGAATTTCTAATTTCTAACTTGAGACTAAATGATAGGAAAAAAATACCATTTAATCTAAAAGATATCAAATGCCCACATCACCAATTCCTAGACTGTTGGTTTTGAAAAGTTTGGTTTTCTACATCACAGAGAAGTGAAACTGCAAGCATGTTTCTCACCACATACTGAAGGTGAATGCCACCTAGAGTCAGAGGTGTGACTTGCATGCACATACTCGAAGAACATAGTTTGGTTTGGTTTTTAATCCTCTTCCTGTCATTGTTACTTATTCAAAACCTTTTGCAGACAGTGCTTTCTTTCATATCCATTTCATCTTAAAATATACAAAAAACAGAGACATACTTCTGAACCTTTGTGTTATCTGTTAAGAGCAAACATTAGCTGTCTATGCAGTAGGTAAGAAAAAATAGTGATTTGGAAATGTTTTTCATTTTCTTCTTTTTTTTTTTTTTTTTTTGAGACAGAGTCAAAAAAATGCCATCAGCTAGAATGCCATGGCGTTAGCCTAGCTCACAGCAACCTCAAACTCCTGGGCTCAAGCGATCCTTCTGCCTCAGCCTCTCGAGTAGCTGGGACTACAGGCATGTGCCACCATGCCCAGCTAACTTTTTCTATTTTTGGTAGAGACGGGGTCTTGCTCTTGCTCAGGCTGGTCTCGAATTCCTGAGCTCAAACGATCCACCCGCCTCGGCCTCCCAGAGTACTAGGATTACAGGCGTGAGGCACTGCATCTGGCCTCATTTTCTTTTTAAAAAGTAAATTTGGCTTTCTTTCCCTCATTCATGAAAGTAATACGAGCTCCTTTTAGATTTGAAAAATTACAGAAAGTCACAGAGGCAAGCCATCCCTCTAGCAAGTTTTACCCACAGAAAATCATTCAGAGACAACCACTATTGACATTTTGGTGGAATTCCTGCTAGGCTTTTCCCCCCCAAACAGAAATATATAATATATACATACATTTAAATTGGAGGTTATATCGTATAACAGGTTTTTCTCATGTTTATTTTACGGAGCATTTTATTGTGAGCATTTCTCCAATGTCATTCAAAAATTATCTGAAAACTTAAATTCTAATTCCTGTTTAACTGTTCTGCTTTGTGGTTATTTCATAGTTTATTAATCATCCCCCTGTTACTGGTTTTTATGTAGTTTTAGTAGCAAAGGGTCATTTTGTTTGGTACCTATGGTGGTCATGCTGTATATATAATTAGCCTACACTGTTCATTTCATATTATAAATGTCATCATGTTTCCGTGTTAACATGCCTTTTTCATATGCATAGATTTTTATGGCTGCTAATGAAATATCTCTTTAGTTTCACTTTTAAGTGTCCCTACTGACATGGACTTCCAGAGAACAGATGCCTTTTGCTAAACTCTCTTTCCTGCCTCCTACCCATTTCTCATTTCTTTCTCATCCTTCCTTTGGGTTAGTCCCTGGTTAGTCCTTTCCATTCTGACGCTCCCTTTATTCTGTCTGCACCAAAATATAAGCACCTTGTATATTTATGCAAGTCCTCGGTTACATTGATTTTTACTTTTCTCATCTGTTCCTCTCATTCCTCTCATTTTCCCCTATGTGTTGCTTTCCATTCTTTAACTCTTACTTTCCTTCAAGTTTAATTTCTTTTATATTCCCTCACTTTATTGCTATTTTGGGAGGGAGTTTCTCTTTTGGAAGTTCTTGATGAAGGTAGATTTTTTTGCAGTGGAGAGAGAAAACAACAGCCATGCCCCTATAAAGACATTCTTCCTCTTGTGTTTTTGATAACAGATGGATATCAGTATTGACGAATAGCAAAGAAGAGGCCCTAACCATGGCCTTCCGTGGAGAGCAGAGCACGGGGGAAAACAGCCTGGAAGATCTGACAAAAGCCATTATTGAAGATGTCCAGCGGCTCCCGGGGAATGATGTCTGCTGTGACTGTGGCTCATCAGGTATTTGTCCTCATACTTGAAATGGCCTGTTAAACATCCTTTCTCTTCCTGAAGAATATAAAATGAGCTAGTTATATAAAAGCCTTATCTCCTGTGGACACACTTAGGTCACGACCCATATTCCCAACGTGACTATTCCCACCACTAAGCTGTTCTTACCCTATGCTGTTTTCTCAACCTGGAAAGCTCCCGCCTGCTCTCCTAAATGGTCATCTGCCAAAATGCTGCCTTTCCTATAAGGCCCAGTTAAATATGCACCATGAACATTATGGAGAGAGCAAGGGACATGGAGTCCACATTTTGAGTCACAGTCTGCCACTCGCAGTCTGGACAATCCATGCTGAGTCCCTTTACTATTCTGATCTGCAGTTTCTTCATCCTAAAAATGGAATAATAAACTTCCTGTTATGAGAACTTAATGAAATGGGGTATATGAAATTAATTGACATGTGGTATATGATTTTCCTTCCTTCCTATTCAGTGAAACCCTCCCTAACCTCTATACCACATTGATGTCACCTCCCAAACTTCCATTTTCAAATAGCACTATATTACCTAGGTACTGGGAATAGCTAACATTATTGAGTGTTTCTGCTGTACTAAGGGTTATACTAGGTGTTTTGCTTACATTATCTCACTGAATCCTCACAAAAGCTCTATCCCTACTTTACAGATGAGGAACCTGGTTCTCATAGAGGTTGAGTGACTTGCATAAGGTCACACAGCTAGTGGGGTCAGAACAGAAATGCAAACCTGGTGTTCCTAAGTACTATGATATACCTTTTTATTTCATTTGTGAAACTAACTCTTTTACACAAGATGCCATGAGCACCTCAGAGAGAAGTCTCAAGTTTTCTACTATTTTCGTATACATGTGTGATAGTGACGTGCAGTGTGAGGAAATAGCAGGCAAGAGATAAATGTTAGGTATTAACCAGTCAGAACGAAGCTTGACACACAGAGAACCCTGAAGATTTTGGTAACACAGAGTAATTGCCCCCCACTGTTCTGGAGCCATTGGAGGTTATAGGGAAAAATCCTTAGGTCACTGAAACATTTGGTGTTCAATATTTGCAGCTGTCTTTTTACCAAGAGGTGCTTATGATGAAGCCATAACCAAAAATGATGCGCTCATGTTACTTGTTAGTCGAAGGTTAATGATAGCTGTAGAATCCAGTCCCTTGTAAGCAGTACTTAATAGACCTTCCGTCTATCGCTGTCGGAGATGATAGTGGCAATGAGAGAACATCTCTCATAAGTTCTAAGGATACTGTATAGGATCTCTTAAGAAAAGCCTTTCTGGCCGGGCACGGTGGCTCAAGCCTGTCATCTTGGCACTCTGGGAGGCCGAGGCAGGTGGATCCTCTGAGCTCAGGAGTTTGAGACCAGCCTGAGCAAGAGTGAGACCCCGTCTCTACTAAAAAAAACTAGAAAGAAATTAGCTGGACAACTAAAAATATATAGAAAAAATTAGCCGGGCATGGTGACGCATGCCTGTAGTCCCAGCTACTCGGGAGGCTGAGGCAGAAGGATTGCTTGAGCCCAGGTATTTGAGGTTGCTGTGAGCTAGGCTGACGCCACGGCATTCTAGCCCGGGCAACAGAGTGAGACTCTGTCTCAAAAAAAAAAAAAAAAAAAACAGCAGTAGGCACTCAACAAATATTTGGTGACTGAATGAATGAATAAAAGACAGACAAGCTGTGCAAGGTAGCTCATGCCTGTAATGACAGCTACTTGGGAGGCTGAGGAAGGAGGATGGCTTGAGCCCAGGAGCTTGAGGTTATGAGTTTATGATTGTGCCTTTGCACTCCAGTCTGGGTGACAAAGCAAGACCTCGTGTCTTTAAAAAAATAATAAAAAAAAAAAGACAGACAAGCTGCTACAGGCCATTGAAAGAATAGGCCAGAGGAAAATAATAGGTAATGTTTCCTGAGCTCCTACCACAAGCCACCTAAGTTCTTTACATGTACTAATTTAATTAATCCTCAATAACAACTTCATGATGTATTTATTGCCGTTATCTTTATTTTACAGATGAGAAAACTAAGGCTCAGAGAGGTTAATTAACTTTCCGAAGACCCAGGATTTGAATCCAGGCAGTTTAATCTATAATCTGGAGACTTTGTTTTTAAACATACTATATTACTATTTTTATTTAATACACAAATCATACCTGTATATTTTTATGGGGTATAATGTGATATCTTGATATAAGTATATAATGTGGAATGATCAAATCAAGCTAATTAATATATCTATCACTTCATCATTTTTTATAGTGAAATACTTGAAATTTGCTCCTAGCAATTTTGAAATATATTACATAATACATTATTATTAATTATAGTCACCATGCTGTGCAACAGATCTCAAAACCTTATACCTCCTGTCTAACTGAAACTTTGTGTCCTTTGACTAACATCTCCCCATTCCCTACCCCCAACTCCCACCCTACGGTAACCACCCCTACTCTCTATTTCTATGAGTTCCACTTTTTTAGATTTCACACATTAGATCATGCAGTATTTTTTATTCTGTGTCTGGCTTATTTCACTTAGTGTAATGTTCTCCAGGTTTATCCAATTTGTCGCAAATGATAGAATTTCCTTTTTTTTTTTTTTGAGACAGAGTCTCACTCTGTTGCCCAGGCTAGAGTGCAGTGGTATCATCACAGCTCACTGCAACCTCAAACTCCTAGGCTCCAGGGATCCTCCTGCCTTACCTCCTGAGTAGCTGGGACTACAGGCATGCGCCACCACGCCTGGCTAATCTTTCTATTTTTTGTAAAGATGGGGTCTTGATCTTGCTCAGGCTGGTCTCGAACTCCTGACCTCAAAAGATCCTCCTGCCTCAGCCTCCCAGAGTGCTAGGATTACAGGCGTAAACCACCTCGCCCAGCCTGAATTTCCTTCTTTGTAAAGGCCATAAGTATTCTATTGTGTATATATACCACATTGTCTTTATTAATTCATCAGCTGATGGGCACTTAGATTGATTCCAAATCTTAGCTATTGTGAATACTGCTGCAGTGAACATGGGCGTGCAAATATCCCTTTGACATATTGACTTCAATTCCTCTGGGAACATCCCCAGAAGTGGGATTGCTGGATCATGCAATAGTTCTATTTTTAGTTTTCTGAGGAATTTCCATAATGGCTGTACTAATTTACATTCCCACAAACAGTGTACAAGGGTTCTCTTGCCATCCCTTGTCATTTTTCACCATTTTGCTAATAGCCATTCTAACAGGTATGAAGTTACATCTCATTGCAGTTTTGTTTGTTTGTTTGTTTTAAATAGGCAGGGTCTCAGTTTGTTGCCCAGGCTGGAGTACAGTGGCACTGTCATAGCTCACTGCAGACTTGAATTCCTGGGCCCAAACAATCCTCCCACTTCAGCCTCCCCAGTAGCCAGGACTACTGGCAGGCCTTACCATGCCTGGTTATTTTTTTTCTTTTCTTTTTTCATTTTATTTTTTTGTAGAGACAGGGTCTTACAATGTTGCCCAAGTACCTGGCTTGTTGTAGGAGCTCAGTAAATGTTACCTATTATTTTCCTCTGGCCAGTTCTTTCAATGGCCTGTATCAGCTTGTTTGGTTTTTATTTTTTTTTTGTTGTTGTTGTTGTTGTTTTGCTTTGTTTTGTCCTTTTTTCTTTTTTTAAGACACGAGGTCTTGTTCTGTCACCCAGACTGGAGTGCAGAGGCACCATCATAAACTCATAGCCTCAATTCTGGCCTCAAGCGATCCTCCCGCCTCAGCCTCAGCCTCTCAAAGTGTTTAGATTACAGGTATGAGCTACCATGCCTGGCCTCATTGTGGTTTCAATTTTCATTTCCATAATGATTAGTGTAATGCTGAGCATTTTTTCATGAATCTGTTGGCTATCTGTATGTCCTCTTTTGAGAAATGTCTATTCAGATCCTTTGTCCTTTTTTTTTTTTTTTCCGAGACAGAGTCTCACTCTGTTGCCCAGGCTAGAGTGCCGTGGCATCAGCCCAGCTCACAGCAACCTCAAACTCCTGGGCTCAAGCAATCCTTCTGCCTCAGCCTCCCGAGTAGCTGGGACTATAGACATGCACCACCATGCCCGGCTAATTTTTTCTACATATATTTAGTTGGCCAATTAATTTCTTTCTATTTTTAGTAGAGACGGGATCCCGCTCTTGCTCAGGCTGGTTTCGAACTCCTAACCTTGAGCAATCCTCCCACCTCGGCCTCCCAAATTGCTAGGATTACAGGCGTAAGCCACTGCGCCCGGCCCTTTGTCCATTTTTAAATTGGGTTATTTATTTTCTTGCTATTGAGTTGTTTGAGTTATTTACATATTTTGGATATTAACCCCTTATCAGATACATGGTTTACAAATATTTTCTTCCTTTCTTCGAGTATTTTCTCTTCACTCTTATTTCCTTTACTGAGCAGAAGCTTTTAGTGTGATACAATTCTATTTGTCCATTTTGCTTTTGTTGCCTTGCTTTAGGGATCACATCCAAAATATCAGTCTGGAAACCAATGTCGTGGAGATTTTCTCCTATGTTTTCTTCTAGTAGTTTTACGGTTTCAGGTTATACAGGTTATACTGTACCATTTTTATTAGTTAACAACTATATTTTAAAATTTTGCTATAATGGAATAACTTTTTTTTTTTTTTGAGATAGGGTCTCGTTCTGTCGCCTGAGTTAGAATGCAGTGGCATCATCATAACTCACAGCAGCCTCCAACTCCTGGGCTCAAGTGATCCTCCTGCCTCAGACTCCCAAGTAGCTGGTACTATAGGTACCCACCACAATGTCGAGTGATTTTTTTATTTTTTGTAGAGATGGGGTCTCACTAGTGCCCAGGCTGGTCTCAAACTCCTACCTCAAGCAATCCTCCTGCCTCAGCCTCCCAAAGTGCTAGGATTATAGGCATGAGCCAATGTAATCCAATAATTTACTTAAAGTCACTCATTCATGCATTTGCCCATCCAGTTCACAGTGAGGAGAGTAAGGAAAGGAATGAGGAAACAGAATAAGGTTGGCAGGAAATATGCCAAAATGCTAACTAACATGCATCTTATCCCTAGGTGCTGAGATTAAAGGCAATTTTTATTTTCTTATTTTTACTAACTCTATTTTCTAAATGTTTCCATAGCAATTTTGTATCACTTCTGTAATAATGAAATGATAAAAATATGATTTGAGCAAGATGAAAATATGATCATCTTAAAACTTCCTAAGCAGAATATCAAATCAAGCGTCACTCATTTCACTCTCAAACATGGTGGAAGCTCAAACCAATTTCTTGGCACCAGTTTTTCTAAAGCTAAACCATACTGTGTCTTGCCATCAGTTACCCTGTCATGCTATTCCCTTCTCAGAATCCAATATACAGAGCATAAAATACAAAACTTTTGGCTTTATGCAAAGCATTTCTGAATAATTTGGCTCAATTTTACCTTTCTACCTTTATCTACCAATACTATCAAGTCCTCAGTTTTCCTAGGAGGAACCTTGTACAAAGAACTCAGGCCTCAGAGCTAAAGACCCTGGCCAATACATAATCTCTTGACCTCAATTCATTCAATGAAGAACAGTTGTGAAGATTAAATTTTTAAGTAATGCCGTGAGCATTCAACAAGCCTTCAATAAATGGTGGTTCTCATTATTGTCATTATTAGCCAAGTGGGTTTTTATTCACTGACTTCTCAAAAAGCTTTGCACGTTTATATATGTGTTTTATGTATCACTATTTTGCTCCTTTCTGAGTTCCTTCCCTATCTTCTAAAATCCTATTAAAATTCAAGGTCCAGTTCAAATCCCCTCTTCCAAGAAGGCTTACCTGACTCTGCCAAGTTAATATGATCTCTCACTCCTTTGAACTTTTACAGCACTTAAAATTTATTCTACCCAAATGGTGGTGTCTTAGTTGATTTATTAAATATTAGTTCTTTTTCCATCAATATAAGTCCCCGAGCAGAGTGTAATTCCTTACTAGCAGACACTCTATACACCTTGATACCTTTCTGATGTCTCACGCATAACCAGGCATATACTAGGTGCTCAAAAAATGTGTTAATCTGATTTATGGATTTGAAAGAAAGTCAGTACAATAAAAATACTGGCTAAATATTTTTGTGGTGGACTATAAAGTCTACCTAAAGATAGAAAATTTCAAGTAAGCAGTATAATTTAATTTCATGATTTAGTACCATTGACCAAATAAATAAGCTATACTTAAGCCATATGATTTCTCTCTAGTCCAATATAAGTATATAAAATATTAGCAATAAATGACTCTAAGTGGATAGCACTTTAAATTTTTCAAAGTGTCTTACACATAAGCCCTAATTAAATTTATATTGAATTAAATTGTCTTATTGGGTCTCATTTGAAAATATATTGCCTAACATACCAAAACAATGAAGGTGAGAAAGATTCAGATACTGATTACTAGAAAATGATTATTATAACCTTACTATATTAAAAAAAATAATTTTCAAAGGCAAACTGCATCTCCTCAAGTGAGTGCTAAAAGTTAAGGGTAGATAGTTTGAGGGCTTAATTCCACTTTTATTTTCACTCACTGATTTAATTGTGATTCCTCATAAAGCAATTAGGAAAATTAAATAACCACATGAAGACCAGTCTTTTCTCTATGATAAATTACTAATCTGCAATAGGAAACAACTGTTGTAATGAGTTGCTACTAATGTTCTAATGAGAGTAAAGCAACTTGAGAGACAGAGGAAGTTGCTTTATTAAATGCAGTTAATTACCAGGAAATTAAGTCTCAGTGGGTAGAAAAAGACTTAGAGTATCACTAAATCCCAGCAAGATAGATTCAGCATGATAAATCCTGAATCCGTCTCTTTAGCTGTCAGGGCTATTCCAGCAAGCTTCCAATGTTTTAGCTTTCTCACTGGTCTCCAGAAGGAAGGAAAAGCCATTACCTAAGGATGTTGGGATGGGAGAGTCGATTCATGAGCTGCACTTCTTTCAACATGTTTGCCCGGTTGCTGCTCAACGTGTTCATTTTAAGAGCCATCACCTGACCAGAAGCTCGGTGGCGCACCTAGCAAATAAAATAGACCAAGAAAAGAGGGTTAAAAGGCAGCAGTTATCCATGAGGTCAAAGTCTCCAAATGTAGAACATGCCAAGATAAGTGAGTGCCAGTTTAGATAAAATGACATCCAATCACATTAAAGTTTCACTGCTATTAATGAAGATGAATTTATTCTATTCAAGACCAAAATTGTTTCACATTGTGTTGACCAGAAAAACATTGTTAATAGCATTTCAAGACCTCATATCTTTTTTTTAATACTTTAGGAAAAATATGCGGGAAAGTTTTTAGGCTGCTTCCTCATGACTGACATCAGTGAGTCTTACGATATCAGCAGAAAAATTCCCTTCCGTGGACCTGTTAAGTGCGCACAAAAAAGATATATGCATAAGCCTTACATAACACTTAATGAACTATAAAACTGTCTTTATAAGATACTAAACCTACATACTCAAAGTCTCCCCCAAACCCCATAAAAATATATCTATTAAAAAAAAACATTGTATGTTAAATATAGAAAAAAGTCAGTGAAACTTTTATAGCTAATATTGTAGTAACTCTATCCAAATAACCTTATAATTATTTAAACACACTCAAGTTAAATACAACAAACATGGGCCACATCACTAGCACCATCATAGTGCAAGGCAGCCTCCAACACCCGGGCTCAAGATATCCTCTTGCCTCAGTATGCAGCATGCCCTACCATGCCTGCCAGCTATGAAAATCTACTTCTAAAAGCATTCATCCTCTATAGAATTCAATCTATTTTACATGTGTAAATATTGTTTTATCATTTAAATGCACACTTCATAGGTTTAAAAAACAAATACTTTACTTGTAAAAAAAAAAACCAACTATATTTTCACCCTCTAAATTTGGTCTCAGTAGTAGCAAAATGAGACTACCAGGGAAAATATTTTATCTTACTCAAAAGAAACTCAATTATTCACTGAAATGTGTGTGTTTCCTGCTGAGAAATTATGAATGAGGCAGTACAAAAATCATGAAGTTACAAAGATCTCACTACTTTCTGATTTAAAAAAATTCACTTCAGAACTTGCACAACAGGGAGGATTTGATATACAAAAATATCAACATTCTATGGACTTTAGGAATATTATTTCAATATGTTATACTTGACCATGTGTGAATTCCAATAGAAAATGTGACAACCTATTTCACTCTTTAACCTCCAGAAACTCCTTGTAACGACAATAGCCCTAGAAGTTTAATATAGCTGTTAGTACAGGACAGACATCACAGCTTATCTTAGAATTCAAAGAAATAATATTTCAGAGTGGCCAGAAAGAAGAGGGGAAGTGGAGGGGCGGGGCAAAACACTCAGAGTCACAGGAACCCTGATCAGAAAAACTGAGGCAGAGCACTGGCTGCCTCTCTCCTCTTCTAGATCACTGAGTGAGATTTGGAACCCAACTCTCTTCTCAGTGCATCAATGATTCTGTTGTCCTGCACCTCGTGATTGATGAAAGAGAAGTAGCTTTCCTTTTCAGATCCTGCCTGGATAAGTTAAAAGAAACATTTATATACAAAGAGCTCACTGACAGTATTTTTCCAACTCTATTTACAGAAGACATCTGTGTTTTAATAAGGGCTCTACATCTTTTTTTTTCCATTATCTGAAAACTATCATGCTGAGCTTTTATCAAAATGTCTGCTTTTAAGAAAGTTTGATATTAAAATAATGTGGGAAATTCAGTGATAGCTGCATTTCAGATCAGGAAAAAACTCACTTCCTTAAGCAAGTGGACAAGATGTTGAGCATGTATATAACTCACTGTATTTTATCTTTCATCTGTATAAAATATTCTTTCTCTTCTCACCCTTATCCCCCTGCCCCAATTCTACTTATCTTTCAAGACCACACTCAAATATCTCCTCCTTTGTGAAACCTCCTTTAACTCTCTCTAGGAACTATTTAGGGTTTCTTTCCTTATACCACCTCAGAACTATATTCACAACACGAGTATAACACTCATCACACAGTTGTGTACATAAATATCTTCTTACTAAGCTATAAAGCACCTTCAGATCAATATCTATACTGTGTTCATCTTTGTCTTGCAGTACCTTGAAGGCTTGGCACATGATCAACGGCACAGTGAAAACAGTGGCAACAATAAATGATATTTCTAATATATTAATACTTTCTTACTGGCCAGTGTATCATTCATTTATCCAGGTATTTTGGCGGGGGAGTGCCTGCTTTCCTTTCTTCCCTCTCTCCTTCCCTCCCTTCCTTCTTTTTTGGTAGCAGGGTTGGGAGAAGGATATAAACAAAAAAATAGTATAAGATTTGGTCACACCTTTCTGGAGTTTATTGTCTGTAAAGGGGCAAATAGTAAACTATATTACTAGGCAGATAAGAAAGAGAATGAAGTGTCCAAACACAGCACAAGAGATATTTATGTAAATGTTGATGGGATGATAATGCAGGGAAGAACTTCAAGGGACTTCAGTTAAACCTCAAGGGATTAATAGATTTAGATAGATTTTTTTTTTCTTTTAAAGTACAGAGCAGACTATCAGTGATAAAGGAAGAAAAAAGTACCATTAAAAACAGGGGTCCACAAAATATGGGGGATCTGCCTAAATGCAGGAAGATCTTCATTCTAAGTTATCAAACATAATAACCAGAGGCAAAACCACAAAAATTAATTAGCTCTCAAATCTACTTAGATTTTCAGAGTAAAGGGAAGGTTTTTCTTTTATACGTAGATACTTATTATTACTAATAAAAGGATTTCCAACAGATTTATATCTTTAAACATCTTTAAAAATAATGTCCTCAAAAATTAAAAATAAAATTACTATATGACAAAGCAACTCTATTAATACTTTTGGGTATATAACCCAAAATAACTGAACACAGTATCTAGAAGAAAAATTTGTGCACTCACATTCATAACAGCATTATTCACAATGGCCAAAAGGTAGAAGCAACCCAAGTATCCATTGACAGATGAATGGAAAAACAAACAGGAGGGTGAGAAGGGGGAAAAAAATATGGTACAATGGAATATTACTTAGCCTTGAAAAGGAAATTCTGACACATGCTATATCATGGATGAACCTTGAGGACATTATTTCAATAAAAAGAGCCAGTCACAAAAGGACAAATACTATATGATGATTCTACTTACATGAGGTAGTTAGAGTGGTCAAAATCATAGAGACAGAAAGTAGAATGGTAGTGGGCAGGGGATGGAAAAAGAGAGGAATGGGGAGTTGCTTATGGGTAACAGTTTCAGTTTTGCAAGATAAAAACAGCTCTGGAGATGCTTGTACAACAGTGTGAATGTACTTAACACTACTGAACTGTACACTCTAAAATGGTTAAGATGGTAAATTTTATGTTATATGTATTTTAGCACAATTAAAAATAAATAATTAAAGGTAAGAAAACCACCAACGTAAAAAAATAACTACCTCTCCTTGACTTTTAAATTTTTTTTAATTCTTAATTATTATGGGTATATGATAGTTGTACATCTTTATAGGGTACATGTGATGTTTTCATACAGGCATATAATATGAATAAATCAAATCAGGGTAATTTAATTGGGATATCTGTCACCTCAGGCATTTATCATTTTTTTTATGTTAGGAACATTCCAATTCTATTCTTTTAGTTATTTTAAAATATACCCTAACTTATTGCTGATTACCCTCCTTGATTTTCAAACTCTTACTACCACAGCATCTCTAAATGCAGTTTCTAAAGAAGAATACAGCAAAGTGGTGCAATGATACAGGTTTGGAGCTGAGTAGACTGAATCCAAGCTTTAACACTTAAATAATGAGAGTGAGTTCTCTTTATAGTCTTCTGTTATAAAATGAAGTGAATTATAGTCTCTATCTCATTGAACTGTCATGAGGATAAAATTAGATAAATGAGATAATCTCTAGACACACTGCCTGGCATATAAAAGCATTCAATAAATATGTATTGGTTTTTTGTTGTTTTTTTTTTTTGAGACAGAGTCTCACTCTGTTGCCCAGGCTAGAGTGCTGTGGCATCAGCCTAGTTCACAGCAACCTCAAACTCCTGGGCTTAAGCAATCCTTCTGCCTCAGCCTCCCAAGTAGCTGGGACTACAGGCATATGCCACCATGCCCAGCTAATTTTTTTTTCCTATATTTTTTTAGTTGGCCAATTAATTTCTTTCTATTTTTACTAGAGACGGGGGCCTCACTCTTGCTCAGGCTGGTTTCGAACTCTTGACCTTGAGCGATCCTCCTGCCTTGGCCTCCCAGAGTGCTAGGATTACAGGCATGAGCTACTACGCCCTGGCCAATATGTATTGTTTTTAATAAAAAGAAGAAACTATATTTTCATAAAAATTTAGCATATCAGATGAGTTTGAGATGGCATAGAAAATACATATTGTAATTTTAAGTGAAAGTAGCAACATTCAAATCTGTATATGGTTCCAAGATTACATTTATTACAAGGGGAAAATATACCTTTCAAATGGAGAGATCTGATGTTTAGCACCTTAACCAAGAAGTTGTATTTAGCATTACCAAAAGTTAGACACCCAACATTATCAGCCTTCTAATGTGATACACCTGCCAAAATGTTTGACTCAAATCTAACCATAATAAAACAATTAGATACATCCAGAATATCTAAAAGACAACTGGACAGTACTCTTCAAACACATTTACATTATAGAAAACAGACAAAATATGGGAATAGTCTAGATTGAAAGAGATTAACTGATATAACCACCAAAATGAAATGCATGAAACCTTGATTGGATTTTAGGTCAAAAAAAGATATAAAAGACTTTTGAGGCGGCCGGGCGTGGTGGCTCATGCCTGTAATCCTAGCACTCTGGGAGGCCGAGGCGGGTGGATAGCTCAAGGTCAGGAGTTCAAGACCAGCCTGAGCAAGAGCAAGACCCCCGTCTCTACTATAAACAGAAAGAAATTAATTGGACAACTAAAAATATATGTAAAAGTTAGCCGGGCATGGTGTCACATGCCTGTAGTCCCAGCTACTCGGGAGGCTGAGGCAGAAGGATTGCTTGAGCCCAGGAGTTTGAGGTTGCTGTGAGCTAGGCTGACGTCATGGCACTCTACAGCCCAGGCAACAGAGTGAGATTCTGTCTCAAAAAAAAAAAAAAAAAAGACTTGTGACGCCAGGCACAGTGGCTCACACCTGTAATTTTAGCACCTTGGGAGGCCAAGGTGGGAGGATCACTTGAAGCTAGGAGTTCAAGACCAGCCTAGGCAGCATAGGAAGACTCTGTGTCTTAAAAAAATTATTTTTTTAAATCAGCCAGGCATGGTGGCATGTGTCTGTAGTCCCAGCTACTAAGGAGGCTGAGGCAGGAGGCTCGCTTAAGCCCAGGAGTTTGAGGTTGCGGTGTGCTATAATCAGCCACTGCACTCTAGCCCAGGCAACAGAGCAAGACCTTATCTTTAAAAAAAAAAAAAAGACTTTTGAGCCAGGTATAGTGAGTCCTGAGTAACTAGGACGACAGGCACATGCCACTATACCCAGCTAATTTTTAAAATTTCTTTCGCAGAGATGAGGTCTTGAGGTTTCGAGGTCACGCTATATTGCTCCTGGCCTCAAGCAATCCT